>CABHPH010160373.1:29143-58427 GCA_902168325.1 Peromyscus nudipes | reverse complement strand
ACGGGGGCCTGCCGATGGACCCCTGACCTCTAGCTGCACGGGGGCCTACCGATGGACCCCTGACCCCTGGCAGTGACTCAGTAGGTTGAGTGCGTAGTAGATGGAGGATGCAGACCCTGGACACTCCCACATTGTGTGTCCTGGGCATTGCCACCTTGTGCCTCAGTTTCCCCATGAACAAAATGGGGCTTCAGGAGTGTCCATGTCAAGGGATGTTGGGTGTTCTAGGCTGCCCTAGAGGTTTTTGGCTTATTGTGGTCACACTGAGGTCTGCAGAAGGCAAGAGCTGGAAGGGCCCAGTCAAAGAGCAGCGCAGGAAGAGTAGACGGCAGCACTGCCCACCCATGTCTACCCATGCCACCCAGGACAAGTGGCCCCTATGCCAAGAGGGGGGTGAGGTGGATGTTGTCATGGGCACAGTGCCACGGGAGGGGCATCGTGACTCCAACGTCTGCTCAGGGGCACAGGCCCCACCAGGCAGCACTGAGCTGGCGCCTAATGGTCCTGTGCACAGGTCCCTGTGGCTGCCTAATGAACTGGATGTTGTCGCAGTGCTGGTAATCACAGCAGAAATGGGCCAAGCCACAGCCAGAGCTCTGTGCGTAACCCTTAGTGGGCTGGAGCACCTGCAGAAGTGTCTCCTCACACTCCTCGAGTCAGCCTTCCTCCTGTCCTCCCAACACTCAGCAAGATCACCCCAAGTTCAAGGCCAGCCTGGGCTATGTTATTTTTTAAAAGGTGTTTCTGACCTGGGAAACCATGGTGGCATTGAGAGAGGGTGCATGTAGCCACAGCTAGCTGACGTATTGCCGTGGTTCGGCAAAGTCCACCTTCAGGGACTGACAAACCGGGCCTGAGCCAAGCATCCAGAGGCTCAGTCTCTATCAGATCAGCAGGGGTGGGCAGTGTAGCCGCTGCTGTGCTACTACCCTGGCGGCTGGACCCCAGGCCAGGAGTTCACCTGTTCACACTGTGGTACCCCTATCTCCAGACAAGTCTGGAGGCCCAGGGAAAGTGGGGGTGGTGGGCCACTTGGCATCGTTGCTTGCTTGGGAAGTTTGGTTTGTTCTGAGTTTGGAGGCCATGTTGGACGTTTCAGCAGGGACAGGATGCCTGTGGCAGGGATCCCGGGAGGTTGTGTTGTCTGCACAGAGGGGATGCAGTACACACCTGGTGAGGTAGGGACAGTCACACCAGAACATGTCCAGCTACAAGTGACATGGTGATCAGCTGGGGACAGTTTTGCTGTCCCCCTCAGGACTGGTGCTTTTTAGGGATGCCACCCCTCACCCCCAGCAGGAGGCAGCCACCCGGCAGCAGGCTCAGTGTTCCGCCCTGGTTCCTGTCCCATGACTGGGAGTTGTCACTGCCACGCTGGCGAGCAGGAGGGTCCCTGCAGGAACATGCTATTCGGGTTGGTGGTTTTATTGAGCCGCATTTTAATCATCTCTCCAGCCACCGCCATCCCTGGCTCACTGTTGTCCATGAGTGAGCTCTAGTGTAACCCAGCGTCTCAGAACAAAACGGCCTCCAACCGGAGTTCAGAGCCAACAGAGGATCCTGGGAGCCCAGGTGGCCTCGCTGCTGTACACCCAGCCCAGCTTCGGCAATGGGAGTAGAGTGAGGATGTGGGAACCCTGAGGGCACAGCAGAACCTCCATGCCTGACACAGCCCAGAAGGAGCCTGGAGCCACGGGCTTAGAAGCCCTCAGTGGGGCAGGAGTAAGTGTGTGCGCGCCCCACTACAGACGAGAGACACTTTCACACTCCTCAGGTGCTGGAGATGCCCGGCAGACAGATACAGTCCCTTCACGGGGCTGATCCTAGGGAACAAGACTCACCTAAGTGCAGAACCCTGGTCCAGCCACGAGGGGAAGTGTGGGGCCTTAAGCCGCTGATTGTGCCCCGTGTTTGCCAGCCACACCCCAGTGTTTCACTCCCATGACTTGGATAGCCTAGGAAGACAAGTCTCCTTAGTGTCTCTGATGATGTCACTTGCCACAGGGACCTGCGGGGTGGACAGAGGGTCTCTACCAGGACCTGTGTGGGGAAGTGGACAGTGTGAAAAAAATACACTATTTACAAACAGTGTAAAGTGAAGGTGACTAGGGCAGGAACAGGCTGTATGCTTTGAGGAATACCAGTCCCCAGTAGTGAGGGCCACCCGGGAAAGCAAGGTGCCACTGCCAACACAGGTGGCGTCTCCTGGGCAGCAGCATGTGGAAGGTATTTGTGCTGTGTGCGGGCATAGTAAGCTCTGGACCATCACACAGGCCCGAAAGGTACCGGACATCATCCTAGGCTGGGTAGTGGCCCTGTGACTGCAGTAGGGTGCAGAGTGGTGGCTGTGGGATGCCATTTGTTCACAAAGACGAGGCTAGCAGGCGGGCGGGGGGGAGGGCTGTGTGTCGCAGGTCTCCCTAGAGTCTGCATGCAGAATTGGAGGCTGGTCCAGGTTGGCTCTTCAAGCTTGACTCCAGGTTTGTTTGGTGTCCACCTCTCGAGAAGCACATGGCAGGGCAAGCATTCCTCTGGGTCTGCAGAGCCACTTCTGTGCCTGGAGTCCCCTCGAGCCAGTCTGTGTTCACTGTCTGCACCGCACATTCCAGTTCTTCTTTGCCTGTGAGTTCTGCTGAGCCTCTTGGGCACCCAGCCGGGCCACTGTGGCTGATAGGCTGCCATGTAAGGTGGGCAGGAGAGCAGGCCTGGGAAGCACGGGTCAGAACTCCCTGCCTCAGATGTGTTGTCCTTCACCAAAGCCCCGCCTTTGTCCGGCATGACCACTTCCTATTGGACAGTTATGGAGGCTCCTAGAGGAACCATCTCAGAGTGGAGCGGAGAATAGCAGTGTGGGCAGCTGGGACTACTTCCAGGTGATGATAGAGAGGGACAGGAAGCAGAAGTGGGGGTCCCAGGATCTGGGGGGCAAGTATCCCCCTCTTTCACGGCCTCAGCAGCAGGAGGTCTGGAAGGAATTTCTGTGCTTTCCCCAGGGCTGGCATGAGGCACCAAGGTGTCCACACCTAGAGGACAGGGGGCTTGCGGTCAGCTTTGGGGTCCTGGAGAGTGAGAGTTGGGGGAGAGCCGGTGTCTTCTGGTTCCTTCTAAGATTTCCTGCCCTAGACCCAAGCAAGGAGATGGCATGCAGGGTGAGGCTTGGTTGCAGCCGTTTTGGACATTGCCCTGTGACCTGCACTGTTATGGGCATCCTGAGGCACCTCGGCGGGTCTCTGGTTACCCACCTGGGACTCCACCCTGCCCTCCTGACAGCCCTGTCACATCCTCAGCAGTCACTGAGAGTCCTCGCTCACTTGGGGCAGACGCGGCCATCCCAGCCGCACGTGCTGCACGGCCGTGAGCAGCAGCAGCAGCCTTGCGGTTCACTCACTCCCTGGACCCCAGTGGCCTGGGAGACATTGGGCTGTCTGATGTGTTGATCTCCCAGGAGTGACCTGCGCCCTGTCGTAACGCCCCAGCTCGTCATTCATGAGGGACAGCTGTCTTGGCTGAACCTCAGCTTAGGCCGTTTCTACAGGTCTGTGACAGGATTCCTGCTCAGGACTCCAGTGCAGCCTCGAGAGGGGCACGAGGGGAGTCTCTCCTCACACCCCATTCTGAGGCAGATTCAGCAGGCAGCTCGTCCAGGTCAGTGGCTGGGGAATGTCCCTGGCCTTCCCATGCCCAGCCCTCATCAAGGAGGTCACCAGAGCAGAAAGCCACTGGCCCAGCCAAGCGGCAGGGTAATCTGGCTGCTTTCTCACCTCAGTGTGGAGCCCAGCGGCTGGGGCGTGGCTCCAGTCAGTGCTGTGGCCACCATCGTGGACGCTTGTGCTGATGTGTCCAGAGCCACGGGAGACAGAGGCTCGGAAACTAGGCCCTGGCTCTGTGTGAGGGGCCTAATGCTGTGTGTCTGCTGGAATGTGTCCCTTAGCCACTTGCAAGACTGTCCTGTCGGTAGGAGTGGCGTGCAGGGATGGTGTAAGTGAGGGGCTGCCCAGGTGATGTGCCTGTGCCTCAGGTTCTGGAAGGTTCTTAGCAAACTTCACTGAGCAGGGGCTCCTGGGAGGCAGCTGTTGTTTTCAGCTGAGTGTGGGGTCACCCAAGACTCGGTGTTGGAGCTCTGGTTACCAAGGCACAGGAGTGCAAGGTCAGGGTGCAGAAGCTGAGTCTGGGCCTGGCAGGTAGTGTCAGGTGTCATCAGAGAGCTTGCTTATCCCCAGCAGGTGTAGTCCCCTCTCACCCCAGTCACTGGCTGGGTTCACCAGAAAGATCTGTGGCAGTATGGTGCCCAGGTGACAGCTGCCCACCAAGGGAGAGCCTGAAGTGCACTGGTGGGTGAGCCTTAAGGTCACTTCTGTCCCTAGGAGGTAATGGGAGTCCTAGGCCCCACCTTGCTCTGGAGTGGGTTAGGGTTGGTGACCACACCGCTTTCCTTCTTTATGACTCAGGGTGACTTTACTGTGTACCTTACTGGGTGACACCCAGGCCTGAGTGGGCTCCAGCCTGTAGGGGTCCAGTCAGACGCTCTGCACAAATGGACCTCTCTGTCTATCAGGAGAGAGTGACTCTGCTGTGGACAGCCATCTGCCGTCTCCAGTGCTGATGTGCTAAAATGCCAGGGCCAGACGCAGAGCCGTAGGCAGCTGCGTGGACCTCGGAGTGGGCCCTCCCTGTGGCTGAGCCTCAGGCCACCCTCTCCCTCCCCCAGGTGACTGTCTTAGATCCACCAGGTCTCCACGCTTCCACCCCCAGACCCAGCTCCTCTCCTCATCACATTTGCTTTGGGGCCCACACTCCCCAGATCTGCAGAGCCCACACTGTTCCTGCAAGGCCAGCCTGTGCTGGCAGCTCTGTCCTGGCCGCTAGTGCTGGCCATGGAGCCGATGCCGGCTGTGGCGTGTCTGTGGACCCCGTG
Source organism: Peromyscus nudipes (assembly GCA_902168325.1). Taxonomy (NCBI): domain Eukaryota; kingdom Metazoa; phylum Chordata; class Mammalia; order Rodentia; family Cricetidae; genus Peromyscus; species Peromyscus nudipes. Next base: position 53,512 of record CABHPH010160373.1, on the reverse strand, counting down.
GGAGCACTCGGGTGCTTTTGCTAATTACTGACGGCAGGCAGTGGCTGAGCCACTTGGCACAGATCCCTTAATCTGCAGTTGATGGGGGCTTGGGGAGGCCAGGCCCAGGAATGTGCAACCTGGGCACTATCACTGGCGGCCGCTGACCAGCCCAGTCCCTGAATAGCCGCTATCCTGCACATTCCCATTAAGAAAGTTGAGTTTTCTGGGAATCACTCAGCCATAAACACTCCCTCTCTCTCAGCATGCTGGGCCCAGATAGAGCCCAAGCCCCCACTCCCCACCGCCAAGCAAAGAGGGTTAGGAGCTGCGGGACATTTCCTCATGTACCAGGCCCAGCCTTGCCATGTTCAGCAGGATGGGGACACTGGGAAGGGCTTGTCATACTCACCTCTGTTTCCCCAGATGGCCATAGCTACCGTGGAATGGGGTCAGAAAGCACCCTATCAGCAACATCACAGCCCACGGTCCCCTCAGGAAAAGCCAGGAATGTCAGCTACCATGCCAAGTGCTCTGCTCTGGGCCAGCTTGTTGGGTAGAGAGGCCTGTATCCACTAAGCTGGGTGAGGAGACTGGACCTAAAGTGTTCAGCCTGGGTAGTGAGCACAAGGCCCTGACTGCTCCCTGTCACTGTCTAGATCTGCCAGTCCTTGCTCTGGATCTGTTCAAGTCCTGTGTAGCATCTTCTGGGCCCGTTAGGATGGCACCCAGACTGCCTGGTCCTGGGTGGTTGCTCTGTAAGACCATGTTGCCCTCTGGAAAGGGTCTGTGTCTACCTTTCTCTTTGCTTCTTGTTGGGCAAGACTGGGCATCCACTCACTGTGGGCATTCCCTCTGGGGGTTTCTTGGTCCAGCCTGAGTGTGGTGAGGGCCACGAAGATGCCTGAGTGCGCCTGCAGGATTTTGGGATGATTTCATGATGGTTGGTTTTCAGTGTTTGGGCTTATGGGTCAGCTGAGCAGGCGACGGGTAAACAGATACCATCCTCGCGCCAAGTTGTCTGCAGTACGGGAGCCAGGCGCCGTGCATGAGACTCAGTGCCTGTGTGTGTCCCCACAGTGCACATGCCGCAAGGACATGGTCAAGATCTCCATGGATGTGTTTGTACGCATCCTGCAGCCCGAACGCTATGAGCAGTGGAAGCAGGGCCGCGACCTCACTGTGCTGGACCACACTCGGCCCACAGCCCTGAGCAGCCCTGAGCTGAGCTCCTGGAGCGCCTCGCGTGCCTCACTGAAGGCCAAACTCTTGCGCAGGTGAGTGGCCACCTCCCAGCGCCCTCCCCCTTCCTCCCCGCCCCTCTTCCTCTTCCTCTTTCTCTGTCTCTCATTTCCACTTTTATAACAGGAGGTGCCTGGGCATCCAAATGAACTGCTCACTGCTGCTTGCCCTGGTGACATAATCTTGGTACCCTTGCAGCTCTGAGAGCTGGCAGGTCCCCTGCAGGCATTCATATGGCCAAAAGCCCATACCAGATGCCGTGCTCCTAAGGATTACTGGGCCCTCCTGGCCTCTTCTTACAGTAGCGTGGCCACTCGTGGTCACTTCTGACTGGGGACCTGGGCAGGGCTGCTACAGCCTTGAGCGCTGGCTGTAACATTTGCAGTACAGGTAGCAGGCTTAGGGAGTAGCCTGGCTCTGTGGTCTAAGAGGGAGGCCTGCACAGCTGGCCCACTCCCTCCCTCCAGGGTCCATCTTACTCCTTGCCTCCGGCAGCACTTCAGGGGTATGAGCTTCTCACAGGCCAAGGACAGCCCTTAGAGCTGAGCTGGGGCCACAGTGGTGGGACTGCATGGAACCAGCTGTCGGCCTGTGAAGGGCCAGGGAGGCCCAAGAACTCTGCACCCTGCAGGCCAGTCTCTGGCTGCTACTCGGGAGCCACCACCGTCGACCAGACCTTACATAGGAACACAGCTGCTGCCTTGGCCTGCAGACAGTGCCCTTAGGATCCCAATGGCCTCCAAGCGCTACAGAACCCGTGGCGTCTTCTGGAGCCAGGTGCAGTCTGCACCCGTATTGGCTGTGATGTGGGCAACCTGCCACCTTCCATTCCTGGCGAGTTCGAGGTCACTGCTGCCTTAGCCCTGGTCATGGGTACTGCTCTGCAGACAGGCCCTGGGGGCTGTGTCTGGGGCAGTCACCTGAGGTCTGAGGCCTTCCCTCACTCTGTCCTCTTCAACACCTGTGTGTGTGCTGCAGTCTTCCCCACCCCTTCCTGCTCCGTGTCCTCCTCTCTTGGAGAGCAGTTTGTGGTTCTAGAACCTTCTGTAGCAGATTCTGGCAGCACCTAGCAGTCAGGTGACAGCCTGTGGTGGGGCCTGAGTGCGCCTGCAGGATTTTGGGATGATTTCATGATGGTTGGTTTTCAGTGTTTGGGCTTATGGGTCAGCTGAGCAGGCGACGGGTAAACAGATACCATTCCAGAACCACAGTGACACCAGAGCCATCCAGAGATGGGACCCTGTGGCCAGAGGAAGTGGCCCATGGTACCTCCCACCCTCTTGCCTCCAGCCATCCTCTCACAGGCTTCCTCCCCAAGCAGCATCCCATCCTTTCTCTCCGGAAGCCGTGCTAATGCAGCAGTGGTTGAATAGCAAATGAAGCCCGCTCCCAAGGACATAATTTCCTTTAAAGCTGTTGAAATGGACAAGGCCAGAGCTGTTTGTTTCTTCTGAAGTCCCGGGTCTCTGCGGGAGACCGCTTCCACGGTCCATGGCATGTGGTGCTGAGATTGCAGTGAGCGTGTACCAGCTTCTCCCAGCTGTGCCTCGTCCCCATGCTTGACTCCCCTGGGGAAACTGAGGCACGTCAGGGCTTCAGAGTGGGGCCAGAGCACTTCCCTGACACACGAGGGCCTGGGGCTACTGTTGTCAGCAGGTACTAAGAGCACCCCTGACCTCTCTGCCTTCTGTGCAGTGCCCCGGTCACAGCCCGAGACATGAGACACTCCCCACTGGCCCCTTGCTGGGAGCTGCTACTAGACCAGCAGTGCTGTACTTAGCCTCCTCACTACACGAGGGTCGCCCTTCTGTGCCCCTGTACGTTTGCATGGAGCTCCCTCAGCACAGGCCTAAGCTCACGCTGTCCTGTGCCCACCCTGTCCCCATTCCCAGTCTCCTGTCTCCTGCAACAGTTTAACAGGTGAGCTGACCACAGTCCTCAGCCAACCTGGCCTGCTATGTACATGTTGGGGTCAGGAGGTGTTGGTCCTTCACAGTGTGACACCCCAGCCTACTGACCTCAACACCAGTCGGCCCATGCCTCAAGGCATCTGCTGGTCCAGAACCACTCACAGCCAGGGCCTCATGAATGTATCCTGAACCCCAGAATGTACCTCAGTTTCCCAGGGGATATTTTAAACACTCATAGATCTGCCTTAGTGGCTGGAATGGAGCAAATTGAGGGCAGCTAGAGCCTGCGGGCAGTCTAGCTGCTTTGTGGGCACAGGTCACCATGTATCTGCAGCTGTCACCCCTTATCGTGTGTGCCGTGCCTCTCAGCGAAGGCCGTAGGCTTCCTCGACACAGCCGTCACTCAAGTCCCAGGGCACCTGCTTTCCTCTCAGAAGAATTTGTGTCGTTCACATACCAACACTTGACTTCTAAAAAACGACAGAATGATGCCCAGGTCAGCCATGTGATGATCCCACTAGGGTGTGCTTGAGGGGGCAGCAGGAGGCCTTCTAGAGCACGCTGGACTGGGCCAGAACTTTGAGGATCCCAGGCTGGAGCCTTGTTTGCCTTGCATAGGCCAGTGGGAGCCCTGGTGTGGAGAGTCCTAGCCTCTCTTTCCTGAGCCCCCATAGCCAGGCCTACTCCCTGGGACACGCCATTCATCTCATGGCACAAGACTGGCATCTTGAGTACAGGTCCCATCTAGTGGCTCTGATCATAACGATGGTCTCCATGAAGCCTCCCACCTCTACCTCTATCTGCCTCGTCAGCAAGCCCCTCACACACCCTCCAGTGCACCCTTAATGCCAGCTCAAAACAAGGCCAGGGGCCAGGATGGGACAGACACGGCCTTCAAGGAGATTCCAAAGCCCCCACAGCATATGGGAGAAGAGCAGGGATGGGAAAGGCACCACAGCTGGCCCAGGATGCTGCAGGCGAATGCAGGAGCACCAGGCAGCAGCAGAAGGAAGGTGCTGAAAGCCAAACAGAGGTAGAGGAAGGAGTCCAGCCTCCAGTGAGTCTCAGAGAAGCAGACAGTGGCTGTGTGCAGCCTCGTCCTGGGGAGGGTGATGGTCACCCACGATGTAGAACACACCCACTGTCCCTCACCCGGCCTCAGCAGGCAGTCCCCAGAGCTTCCAGAGAGAACCTGGCATGAGGCTGAAGGCTGCAGAGCAAGAGTCCTCTCCCAGGGTCCCCCAGCCTGACCGCCTGCCAGACTCAGGAAAGACAGCTTCAGACCTGCAGCTCCACAGTGCACTTCCTTCTGAGGAAACTGCTGCGGGACTACAGCAGCTCACCTTGCCAGAGCCATAGCGACGTATGCCATCTAGAGTGGGCAGGGGTGCCAGGGTCACCACCGCGGAGCCAGTGACAAGCTACTTAGGAGTTTAGAGGGGGGCCAGAGCATCTGGAGATGCCAAGAAATGTTAGTCATCAAATAGAAGAGGGTTGAAGCAGACCCCACAAGTCGGCTGCCCCAGCTCAGGGTCACACAGACGGGAGGGAACACGGGCTGCCTAAAGAGAGACTGCTGCAGAAGGGCGGCCATGTCTGTGTGTGTTAGCCTGGTGGGGGCGGGCAGCAGAGGAAAAGATACAGGTCAGGCCTTGTCTCTGGGAGGGGTGTCAGTGTGGGGTGTGACAATTGGCACAAGACTGGGTCCCAGCTTGTTGTCATAATACAGCATGGCTATTCTTTGGCATACAGTGGCTCTCCCTGCTCTGGATGCGTGCAGCATACACACCCGAGTCCTGAGTCCCTTATTTTCTGGTGTGGGCCACAGGTGGACTAAGGTCCCATTTCCTGGAGCCTTGAGCACTGTGACTATGGGAACCAGGCAGGCTGCTGTGCTCAGTTGTAAATAATGTGGTGTAAGACCTTGAGTGTCCCAGTCAGCTGTGCAAGGGCTGGGCGGACCCCTGGGGTGGCTTCCAGGACCAGCTCACAGTGGGGTCCAGGGCCACTCAGGAAGCTGTGGGCCAGTGAGTTGGTGGCAGGCTGTGATTGCTGTCTGGAGCTGGGAGCCACCAGGGGTAGCCCTAGACCCTGGGGGCAACAGTTAGGGTCTGAGCCACCATGCTTCTTCCCTGACTCGGTATTTCCAAGTCACCCCTTTGCTGGGGCTGCCCACCCAGAGCAGAAGGGGTGGAGTGTCCCCAGCCTCCCTTCTCTCTCCCTGTCAGTGCCTCCTGCCTCACTCCTGCCTGTCCCCAGCCCGTCCTTCCGCAGCCACCGTCTACGCACACCTCGCCTCCGCCTGTGTCCTCTCGGAATGCCACCTGCTTGCCTGCTGGTCATCTCTGTGGGGCTTGCACATTCACTGAGGGTCCTGCCCTGGTCGGGGTGTTTCAGGAGTGAGGGAAAGGAGGGCAGGCCGTGGTGGTCAGAACCTTAGAGGCCACCACCCAGAGCTGGGCATTCCCAGCGCTCTGGGCCGCTGAGGGGCTGTGATGGGTAAGGGCTAGGGACCCTAGGGACACAGATCTGCAGGAAGCCGGTCACCCTTGTCGGTCAAAGCAGCTTTAGGTGCTAGTGGGGGAGGTCCTGCCTCTGCCCTGTTGCTCACCCCACCCCCTCATGCAGTGGAGCCGGTTTGTGGCACCAGGGGCCATCCCTGCCATCATTAGGGTGACACGTTCCTGTGCTCAGGCTGGGCATGGGGCCTAAGAGCCCCATGTGAAGGGCTGTAGAGAGGGCCCCAGAGCCAGAGGAAAACCCTGAAATTTACATTCTAGACAAATTAGTGTGAAGGAGAACAGACCCTGGAGAAAGGCTGAGGAGGAGAGGAGGCCGAGTCTAGAGAGGAGGCGGGAGCCGACCAGGAGGCCAGGGCCGGCGTAAGTGATCTTCCTCGAGTCCACAGCGTCCTGCCCATCCCGTGCCACCATCACCTGCTTCACCCCAGCCCTGCTCCTCCCTGGCCCTCCTCCCTGCCCACCCTGGACTACCTCAGTCTCCTCCGTTTCCCCTCCTGCCTGACCAGTACCCTCCTCCAGGTCGCACCGGAGACGGAGCCAGCCCAAGAAGTCCAAGCCTGAAGACTCCAAGTCTCCTGGGGAGGCGGCGGCTGGGGTGGCTGGTCTGGACGATGCTGGGGGCTGTTCCCGGGAGGAGGCCACACCTGAGGACGAGGATGAGGATGAGGAACTGCTGCCCTCGCAGAGCCACGAGGCCGGGCCATGCATGGAAGGTCAGTGCCTGCAGCGTGGGGTTTGGGTTCCTTGGGTCCTGCTTTGCTATCTTGCTCCTGCTGGCCTGGTCGCACCATGGCCCAGGGTGGCAGCGGGGTTGTGCAGGTGCCTGTGTACATGGGGACCTTGAGCTGCAATCTGGCACTGAGTGCCCCAGCCCTCCTACCCGCACTTGTGTGCCTCATTCCTGCCGCTGGCTTGAATTGCAGCCTTGCCCTGAGGTAGGGAAGGGCTTCCCTCTGTAGCCTTTCTGGCAGGGGTGAGAGGCCAGGGACCGGTGTGTATCAATACAGCGTCTCAGATTCCCACCGGCTGCTGGGGAGAGTTACAGAGACCTGTCCACAGCACGCCATGACACGGTCTTCCAACCCAGAAAGGCCAAACAAGGGAAAGCAGGGTGGTCACAATGTAATGTGACCACAGACTGATCCCTGGGGCTGCGGGCAGAGACTCAGGGCCTGCAGGCACTGTGGATGAGCAAGGGCACTGGTGGACAGCAGCTCCCACCCAGCCAATAAGAACCAGTCAGAACCAGCTACACTGCAAATTAAGGCTGACAGGAAGAAACTGATGGCCGCAGATCCAGGGGGCTCCACGCTGGATGCCTGATCATGGTTGGGGTGAGGTGTGAGGTGCCTGCTGGCACGCACAAGGCCTTGCGCTCCACCCTGCACTGAGATTGATGACAATAGCAAGCTATTGCAGAAGCGGAGACGCCAGGAGGCTGCGGGAGTGGAGGCGCTGTGACATTCCTGTGTCCTCCTGGATTGTCTGTGATTGTCATGGTCACATGTGGATCCTCAGGAGCTGAGGGCTGCAGTGATGCCAATAGCCACAAATACGCACAGAAGCCACAAGACGTAGGCAGTGTGCTGAGGGTCTAGCCTGGGCTCCCTGCTTCCACCTTCCACACTGCGTATGAGCCCCTGTAACCATGCAGCTGGTAAGGGGACCTCAGTACCTTAAAGTACGTGTCTGTTCCCTGTGGATCTGGTGTCAGGTGCCCCCCCCATTCCTGAGTATGATGTGAGGGAGAGCTTGGTCCCCTTGACTCACCTAGCAGAGTGGCATCCCCATCTCTTTGCTTCTCATGCTGCTTCCTCTGAGGATCCTGTGGTGACCTCAGAGTCCTTGGCTTCATCCTATCTAAGGAGTCCCTTCAGCTATGAGAGGTGACATGGCCCCAGCCCCAGGGCAGGGTGTGACTGTCTTGGGGGGCTTTCACTACCACTGACTTAAGGATTCTCCTTGACCTTAAGTCACTGTAAAGTAGCAGTGTCTGTCCTGTGGTAGGCAACATTTTTTTTTTAAAGATTTATTTATTTATTATGTATACAGCATGTATGACTGCAGGCCAGAAGAGGGCACCAGATCTTATTACAGGTGGTTGTGAGCCACCATGTGGTTGCTGGGAATTGAACTCAGGACCTCTGGAAGAACAGGCAGTGCTCTTAACCTCTGAGCCATCTCTCCAGCCCGGTAGGCAACATTTTACTGTGGAACACGTGGATGATGGTCAGCACGTCCGACTGGCATCTGAAGCCTTGCTCCTCAGAGAGCAGAAAGAGGAACCGCTAGGCAGGAGGTGGCTGGAGCAGATGGAGGTGACTGGGTCTCATCCATGGCACCCCACTAGTCAGTGGGGTGGCTACAAGAGACACATCAGACCATGGCCATGTAGCTCAGCCTGCCATACCTGTGGCTTTCCATCTGGGGAGGGCTGCCTCTACTATGGTGAGCAGGCACTTCTTTTTTTTTTTTTATTTTTATTTTTTTTTGTTTTTCGAGACAGGGTTTCTCTGTGTAGCTTTGTGCCTTTCCTGGAACTAACTTGGTAGCCCAGGCTGGCCTCGAACTCACAAAGATCTGCCTGCCTCTGCCTCCCGAGTGCTGGGATTAAAGGCGTGCGCCACCACCCGGCCGAGCAGGCACTTCTTACCTGGCGTCTGCCAGGGCATTCCAGCAGAGACTGGGGCCACCAAGAATGGTGACAGGCAGACGTGGCATGTCTCTTGGTGGACAGGGACTCACATGGCACCTAGGATGTCCTCTCTGATAGGTGTGAAGAAAGAGGGTGCTGGGGCTTCCCAAGAGGCCCTCAGCCAGAGCTCTGTGCATCATGGGCACCCGCTGTCACCCGGCAAGGTCACACTTGCCCATCAGTTTCAAGTTCTGAAGATGGGGCACGAATGTGGGCCTCTGGGCCATGTCTCCTCATGTGAGGGATCAAAGGTCCACAGACTGTGACTGACATTTGGTCAGAGTGTAAGATCCAGGAGTGATTGAGCCCAAGGCTGGGAGGAATGCCAGCCCCATGCCATTCTATCACCAGGGAAACCTGCCTCATCATCCCCCCCCCCCCATGAACACACCAGACTACCCTCAGCACAAATCATCTATGTCTTTTGGTGACCTCTCAGATGTATTCTAGAGCATAATGTGTCCCCTGAGGGGTCTATATGTGCAGAGCAGGGACCCCAGGCTGTTGGCAGGGCAGGGTGGCCTATGGGGGTGACAGCTCATGTCCCCATATCCACACTATGTGATGAGACAGTGTGGCAAGGGTCTTCTGAATGGCCAAGAGGTCATCTCCCTGACCTGGTCAGTCAGGGCCACAGGAAGGGTTGAATTAAATGCTCTGTGCATCTGCTATTCTGTCTTCTGTGTGGGGACAGCCACACCTCCGCCTCTTTCCCTGTGCAGTTGAGCCACATAGCTGGAGGCCTGGCTGTCACCTGAGCGACTGGAAATGGTCACAGTGGCTGTGGCACAACAGGGCCTCTGCTGCTCTGAGGGCTGTGGTTGGGTGTGCCACAGGGAGCCAGCCTAACCTTCAGGACAGGGTGATGGGCACTGTCCTCATGGCCCACAGCCTGTCTGAGTTGGTGGTGGCGGATGATGGAATCCCCCAGCAGCACAGCTGGACTTGATTCCATGACGGGTCAGAGCTGGCACAATGACCCTCAACAGGGCCGTGACGGGCCAATTCTGGCTCAGCCAAGCCAGGCGGCGGAACCCCTTGTGCCCTCCAAGTGTGTCCAGCCTCGGGAGCTAGAGCAGAGCCCACACCTCTAGATGTGTGGCCTACCTCAGCCTCCTGTGGCCTGTGACCCTGAACCAGACAGGCCGATAAACCCAGGCATGTTGGGGCACCTGGCCATAGCTCCTGGCCACCCCTGAAGGACTGTCCACCTGGCTTCCCACCCCAGCACTCCAGTGGGACCAGGCTGGGACCCTCAGTCCATCTCTCCTTGACCCCCAAGGCAGGTGTGTTGCCACCAATGTGGCCACTGAGGGTCTGTGGTGAGGCGATGAACTTTGAGGTCCTCTTCTTGGGCTTCTCCTGCTAAGGGCTCCAGGCTATCTCACGGCTATACAGAGCCTGGAGATGCCGAGCCATCCGCAGCTGTTGTTGATCCTAAGAAAAACAGGGCAGGACCCTGTGGTCCAAGATGGGGGCTGTGAAAGGGCCGTGTTCACCATGGCACTCCACAGCAGCTAACGTGGTCACAGGAGCAGATTCCTGAGGCCATACTCAGCATCCTTCCCTGAGTCCAAGAACCCCAGCACATCCTGTAGGGGTTCATCCTGGTCCTTGGTGACCACAACAGCTCCAGTATGGGAGTGAGTGGGGTCTGTTGTCCTGGGGCTAGGGGACACCCCACCTGTTCCCATCCATGTCCCATTGCAGATTGGGGCTAAGTATCTTAGGGATTGGTGGTGCCATCCATCTGATGCACTGGAAAAGTGCGAGCTGTCATCCGGGTTAGTGAGCCTTGGCCTTGGAAGCTGTGAGGGTGTGGCACACAGAGGTGGCCTACTCCAGATGCCTGACTCCAGTGTGCTTCCTTCCCATCCTCTCCCATCAGCAGCCTGGCTGGACGGGGCAGATGACAGGTTACCCACAAGCCACTCAGCCCAGGGCTCCTAAAACACAAGTGGCACTCAGGTCACTCACAGCAGGATATAGTCCCATAATACCCTTAGGTGACATCTTAACCCCTGGATGTCATGGTACAAGTGACCAGGCCCTGATCATTCTGTCCCTGCCACCTGTCCTTGGTTAAGTGATGTGCTGTACAGCCGTCGTGGCACCAAACTAAAGTACCACCAAAGACACATCCCATCGGCCCCCCTTCTTCATGTCCCTGTCAGGAACTGTCTCCAACACTCATCCCAGAGGCTGCCACACGGGAGGTCCTCAGGCCCGTCTGCTGCTGGGTCCCTCTTTGGTAGCTGTGTGATCTGTTATCTGCACTAACTATACAAGTCTGCTCTTCCCCATACCTGCGCTGGCCTGCAGGAACCCACAGCTTGGGACAGCTGAGTGTCTTCACAGCCACCTCCTGAGAGCCCAGCTCCCCCTCCCAGACCTGTTCCAAAAGGCTCCTGCTTTCTCCTTTCCTTCCTTCCTTCCTTCCTTCCTTCCTTTCCTTCTTCTTTTTTTCTTTTTCCTTCCTTTCTTCCTTCCCTTTTCTTTCTGTCTTTTTTTTTTAAAGACAGGATATTATGAGCCCAGGCTATCTAGCCCTTGTATACCTCCCCCACACCCTGAATGCTGGGATGGCAGGCTGCAGCTCTACATCAGCTCAGGATTGTCTTGTTTTGTTTTGTTTTGTTTTGTTTTGTTTTGTTTTGTTTTCGAGACAGGGTTTCTCTCTGTAGCTTTGGAGCCTGTCCTGGAACTCACTCTGTAGACCAGGCTGGCCTTGAACTCACAGAATTCCTGTCTCTGCCTCTCAAATGCTGGGATTAAAGGCGTGCGCCACCACTGCCCAGCTCAGGAATCTCTTTTAGTGCAGTGGCCCAGTGCTGGGCACTTTTGGAAGGTTGAACTTGCCCAAGCTTTGGGGATACTGAGTTCCCAGCCAGCTGTAGTCTCCTCGCCACAGACCATAGTCTCCTGCTTCTGTCTGCTTCCGTTTGCTTCTAAATGATGCTTTCTTTCCCCAGAGGATGGCAGAGGCAAGCCCCGGCCAACCAAGGCCCGGAGCAAGAAGAAGACCCCCAGCCCCCTGTCACCCCTGTTGCCGCCTGCCCCACCAACCCTGTTACCCACTGAGGAGGTCCTGAGGCCACCCCCCCCACCCAAGTCTCCGGTTCCAACCATGGGCCCCATGGCCGCAGAGGGAGGTCCTCCACCAGCACCCCTCAATGTGGTGCCTCCTGGGGCACCGGGTGAGGAAGCAGAGGTGCGACCAAGGCCCATCATCCCCATGCTGTATGTGCTTCCCCGCACCAACACCACTGATGGGGACAGGGAGCGCACTGCCCACCCACAGCTGGCACCCATGGAGCTGGGACTGGAAGACGAAGGCCAGGCCCAGGCCGGCAGTGCACAGGTGGGTGATTAATGGCCATCAGGTGCATTTATGGCTCTGCCCACAGCTGTGTGTAGCATCTGGATGCCAGGGTAGCAACTGGAGTCAGTGTGTGTGCTGTGGATGACACTGGATGTGAGTGCGCATGTGCACGCTGTGGGTGACAGGAGTGGACGTGAGTGCGCGTGTGCACGCTGTGGGTGGCAGGAGTGGACGTGAGTGCGCGTGTGCACGCTGTGGGTGACAGGAGTGGACGTGAGTGCGCGTGTGCATGCTGTGGGTACAGGAGTGGACGTGAGTGCGCGTGTGTACGCTGTGGGTGACAGGCTCCAGCATTCATAGTACCGTGTCTTTCAGGCACCATCCTCCTTCTCTAAGCTGAAGGTGGAAATCAAAAAGAGCCGTCGTCATCCCTTGGGCCGGCCACCCACACGGTCCCCACTGTCCGTGGTCAAACAGGAGGCTTCGAGTGATGAAGGTAAGCAGGCCCCGGCCAGCATGCTGCTTCCCTCCACTGGCATGAGGCCCAGGCCAGCCCTCCACAGGTGCCGGTGTCCACCCATCCAGTCCCTTGGAGTCAGGTCCTCCAACACTGTGGCACCCTTGTCACCATGCTGTGGGAAACTCACCACAGAATTCTCTGCTCCTTCACGTCTGCAGAGACCTAGCTGCCCACCTTCCCATACCTTTAACCACCCCAGTTTTTTGCTGCTTGCAAGGCCTCCACCACACCCCACCATCCAGCCAGTCTCAAATGTCATGTGACCAGTGAGGGCCAAGATCACAGCCATCTGCAGCCGGGGCCCCGGTACCATTGATAGTTCCACTTCCCGTCCACGCAATGGGCTGCAGCGACCAGGGTCTCAGTGGGAAGATGGAGGGAGCCAGGGCCTGTGACAGGTGCTGAGGCCTGGTGCTGGCACCTGTGCAGAGGGCGCAGCGTGTAGGCTGTGGTGACAGGGTGCAGCGTGCAGGCTGTGGTGACAGAGGGCGCAGCGTGCAGGCTGTGGTGACAGAGCGCAGCATGCAGACAGTGGTGACAGAGGGCGCAGCGTGCAGGCTGTGGTGACAAGGCGCAGCATGCAGACAGTAGTGACAGAGGGCGCAGCGTGCAGGCTGTGGTGACAGAGGACGCAGCGTGCAGACAGTGGTGACAGAGGGCGCAGCGTGCAGGCTGTGGTTGGGGCCATGGTAATGGTCTGTGGCAGCAGCTCCTCCGTTCTGCACAGGAGCCTCATCAGCGCTTGCAGAACTAGGCATCTAGGGTTTGTCCCCGATGTGTGTACCAATGCTGGCTTAGGGTGTGGCTGTGGATGGATGGAGGGGCTGGTGAGTGCAGGCGGCGGCCCCACGGGGAGGCCGGTTGAGCCTTGGGTACACAGGTCTCTGCTGGCTAGCAGGGCAGGTGGAGCAGGCCTGTGTGCAGGTCCTGGTGGGTTCCAGCTCCTCCGTAAGCTGTTAGCGGAGTCTGGGAGCTGGCTGGCAGCTCTTCCACCCAATGCCTTACTGTGCTCACAGGATGGTTCTGGAAGCACCCGGGACCCCAAAACCTCACCACAGTAGTGACAGGAATCTGGGGTACAGTTGAGACCAAGCTGCAGGCTCTTGCCTCCAGCTGATCTCTTCCCAGAAGGCACTCTGGGGAGTCCTGGGCTGGCAAATTTCCCCCAGCTCCATACCCTGAGTGTCTCTTGGCAGGTGGCAGGGCCCAAACACAGCACAGTCTTGGGGTCTCTGGTGCCCTTGGGCTGTGTGAGGCTTCCCCAGGCTGAGCAGGCTGGGTACTAGGCAGGGTGTCCCAGACTCTGTGAGGAGTTCCTAGGGCTGGAAGGTGTAGGGTGATAAGAATGGAGTGGGTTCTGCCTGACACTCCCTCTGTGCTCTCGCCCATCTGGGGCCATGCTGCTGCACAGGTGGGCCAGGCTTCAGCAGACTTGTGGCTGAGGCTCCCGGGCAGGTAGGCAGCACTGTGCCCAGCTTCCCAGACAAGAGCCTGTGTCTGAGGGTGACATGTTTGGTCCAGGCCTTAGGTTAAGCTCTGAGGAGACCCATGGAGGGAAACCAGCCCCTCCCTCCATGCTAGGAATGCAGCCCACCAGGTACAGCCAGGGCTGTGCAGACGGGGGCAGCAGTGGGGTGGTGCCACCATGGGGCCTTGTTTTCCAACTCAAGCCCCCCATCCATCACAGAAGCCTTCCTGTTCTCAGGAGAGGATGATGTGAGTGACCCCGAGGCCTTGAAGTCCCTGCTGTCGCTGCAGTGGAAGAACAAGGCGGCCAGTTTCCAAGCTGAGAGGAAGTTCAATGCGGCCGCTGCCCTCAATGAGCCCTACTGCGCCATCTGTACCCTCTTCTACCCCTACGGCCAGGTGAGCTTGGCCTCCCCAGATCGATGCTGTAGCTGCTGTCTCACCCGTCCCCCAGTCTCATTGCAGCCCTAGCCTAGGGGAGAGCAGCTGGGAACACCCCAGACTCTGAGGATAGGTGAGGGGGAGCTACAGCCAGGCCTCTTGTGGCCCTGAGCTGGTTATGGGACTCTCTGTGACCTCCTGATGGCCATGCCTCTGCAGTCAGTACAGACAGAGCGAGAGGTCCCGGCCACTCCAGGGAACAGTACTGTCCAGCCACCCTCGAAAAGTGGCCAGAGGACACGGCCACTGATCCCTGAGATGTGCTTCACTTCGAGTGGGGAGAACACGGAGCCACTGCCTGCCAATTCCTATGTCGGCGAGGATGGTACCAGCCCACTCATTTCCTGTGCCCACTGCTGCCTTCAGGTCCACGCCAGTGAGTGTTCCACAGCATCTGGGTGTGGGGGCTCTGGGGACAGGAAGGCACTTTCTGGACCCAGGGCATCTTGAGGTTGGGGGGGGCACTGTCCAGGATTCTGGACCATAAGGCTACACTATACAGGTGTGGGGAGCTGCAGGTGGGAGAGCTGCAGGTGTGGGGTGCTGCAGGTGTAGGGAGCTGCAGGTGGGGGAGCTGCAGGTGTGGGGGGCTGCAGGTGTAGAGGGCTGCAGGTGTGGAGGGCTGCAAGTGTAGAGGGCTGCAGGTGGGGGAGCTGCAGGTGTGGAGGGCTGCAGGTGTGGAGGGCTGCAGGTGGGGGGAGCTGCAGGTGTAGAGGGCTGCAGGTGTGGAGGGCTGCAGGTGTGGAAGGCTGCAGGTGTGGAGGGCTGCAGGTGTGGAGGGCTGCAGGTGTGGTGGCTGCAGGTGTGGAGGGCTGCAGGTGTGGAGGGTGACAGATTTGGTCTGATCCAAGCACTCTGCTATTTTCCAGGTTGCTACGGTGTCCGGCCTGAGCTGGCCAAGGAGGGCTGGACATGCTCCCGGTGTGCGGCCCATGCCTGGACTGCGGTAACTCACCTGTGCTGGGTGGCACCTAAGCCTGGGAGGTCCTAGGCCTCCATGGGCCGGTGGTCTTGATCTTAGCTGTGCTGAGGCTGGGGCTTGACACTCACTGTCCCTTGGGTGGGGCGGTGCACAGTGGAGGTAGCCGCACTTCACCCTGTTGCTCTGTCCCCAGGAATGCTGTCTGTGCAACCTCCGCGGGGGAGCGCTGCAGACGACCACGGAGCACAGGTGTGTGCTCTGCCCTGCCCTGTGCGACTCTCGCCCTCCTGTCTCCCTGCCCAGCTTCTCTGGAGGTTGGAGAAAGACAGGGTATCACCGTGAGGGAGCAGTGTCCTGAATGCCCACAAGCCTCACCTGCCCGCCCCCACCCCCCAGCCTGGCTGGCCCCTCGGAACTATCCGCAGTGCACTTGTGACCCTGCCCTGACCTCTCAGGTGGATTCACGTGATCTGCGCCATTGCAGTCCCCGAGGTACGGTTCCTGAATGTGATTGAGCGCAACCCTGTGGACGTCAGTGCCATCCCTGAGCAGCGGTGGAAACTGGTAGGTCCCCAAGGCAGCGACCACCATCCATAGTCCTGGGGTGGACTAAGAGACCCTAGGAAGACAGCCCCAGCCCAGCCTAGGACTGCCATTTCTCCAGGCCCAAAGCTCTGCAGCAGGGCGGGAGCTCTGTGAGTGTGCAGGGCACAGTTCCCCCAGGCGCAGCCTGGCAGCCCGGGTCCAAGTGTCCCAGCTCGCTCCAGACACTTCCAGGTACTGTTAGTGCCTGAGCTCAGCGTGCTCGTGCTGCATGCGAGCCATCCCTCCAGGCCATGCAGCAGCTGCAGCCTTCCCCACTGCCCAGCCTGCCCCTCCGTGGTGCTTGCTTTCTCTGACTTGGGGAAGAGGAGCCCTGTCCTATGCTGGGACTCCTAACCCCTCAGAGTGACAGCCCAAGTTTCATCTTCCTCCACTGTGTCACACACACGGCAGTGTGCCCTGTGTGTGTGCACACGTGTGCGGGCACCTGTGGAGCCAGAGGACAACCACAGTGTGAGTCCTTGCCCTCCATCCTGCTTGAGGTGGGGTCTTTCCGTGTGGACGCCCAGCTGCCTGGCCGCTTAGCTCCTACAGGTTCCCCAGCTCTGACCCCCATCATGCCACGGCAGCGCTGGGCTTTAGACACTCCAAGTCCGGCTTTGCATGGGCTCTGATGGTTCAAACCCGTGTCCTTAGAGTTGGACAAGTGCTTTCCCACTGAGCCGTCTCTCCAGCTTCTTCCTTTCTTCCTTTCTGTACATGGCTGAGTGACCAGGCTCACCTGCCCGGCTCTGCATCTTAGAGCACCGTGATGCTGATGCTGGTGGCATGGTCAGATGCAGGATGCATTCTTGTCTCTGCATGCATGCCACAAGCACACTGGGTTGTCACACTGTTCTGAAACTCTGAGGAACCCTTCCCGGTGTCTTCCATCCCCACCCTCGGCACACAGCCCTCCTCCACCGTCAGGGCGCAGGGACACAGTGTATCCTGAGCCACTGCACAGCCCCTCTCCACCGTCTCGATGGTTCCCCTCGTGACCGCACACAGGGCACCTGCTTGGATCCACCTCCTTTGAAAACTGTTGGCCCCATCCTTGACCCATTTCCAGTTGGATCACCGAGGAGTATCTGATGAAGGCACTCCATGGTGGTACATGCTGAGGCTCCTGTGAGCATTGCCTCTTCTGGCTCATTAATGAACACACACCGCTCTAGCAGGATTGTGAGGGAGGTCAGAGGTCCAAGTTTGCTTACCTACGTACAGTGTACCTCGCAAGTGGACTGCCATGGCCATCTGGAGAGCATCAGTAGCCCCAGGCCTGTCTTGCTGCAACCCCCCTCCCCACCGTCCTCTCCTGCCCCTGGGTGTAGGCTGAGTGGGGCCTGGATGCAGATGGCTACCTGAGGCCTGTGCTGCAGCCAGTGGCTGCCTAACCTGTGTCCAAGGCATGGGGCAGGGGGCTTCCTACATCTGGAAGTCAGGGGATGAGGGAATGGAGATGGCTCAGCTCAGACCTTGAGATAGCCTCTGCTCCGGGCACTTAGCACCACACTAGTGGGGAGGGCAGCTGGCTGTGGTCAAGCTGGAGGCGAGGCCCTCAGGGGCGTGGACAATGAATGTCCTGTACTTGTTCCGCCTGCCTGGTTCATCTCTCCTGCTGTCAGGACACACTGGGTGGAGGGCTGCTGTGGAGCCCTGTAGGGACTGGGCTGGCTCACAGCCAGAGGCTAGGCTCCCCGGTGGCTAGTGACAGGGTCACAAGTCCAGGGGCCTGGTACCATGTTCCAGCCCAAGTGCAGGCCACCTGAGCAGGCCCAGTGGATGGCCTCAGAGACCCCTTCAGAAGCAGGAGCTGACAGCTGGGTGCCTTTTAATGAGAGCATTATGGCTCAGGTGGATGGCATGCTGACTACAAATCCTTTATGTGGCCTCTGCGTCCTTGGTCCTCACAATTTAAAACCCTGATGGCCCTGCACTAGGACACACAGACACACACACAGACACACACACACACACACACACACACACACACACACACACAGCTCTGGGCTACAGGGAGGAGGCCTGAGAAGAGGTAATTTGGGTTCAGATACCATCAAGCCCCAGTCCTGGCCTGTGGTTGTCCCCTGACCCCACCTGTTCTGGAAGGTTCCTCCCTGTCCTTGCTGGTAACCCTGCACTCCATCCTCTGCAGAAGTGTGTGTACTGCCGCAAGCGCATGAAGAAGGTGTCGGGCGCCTGCATCCAGTGCTCCTATGAGCACTGCTCCACGTCCTTCCATGTGACCTGCGCACATGCAGCTGGTGTCCTCATGGAGCCCGACGACTGGCCCTATGTAGTGTCCATCACCTGCCTCAAGCACAGAGCAGGTGGCGCTGGGGTGAGTGCTGAGGCCAGATTCCCCTCTACACGAGGGGCCCCGCCCATGTAGGCTAGCCCTGCCCACCTGGCCTCGCCCATTTGGGCAAAACCCCGCCCACACATGCCATTGCCCCCCTCCCTACAGGGTCAGCTCCTGCGCGCTGTGTCCCTGGGCCAGGTCGTTATCACCAAGAACAGGAACGGGCTGTACTATCGCTGTCGTGTCATTGGCAGTACTGCGCAGACCTTCTACGAGGTCAACTTCGATGACGGCTCCTACAGCGACAACCTGTATCCAGAGAGCATCACTGTGAGGGGCATGGCAGGGAGGGGCGGGGAGGGGCGGGGTAGGCATTCGGGGTGGGCGGGACCTCACCGGATGCTTCCTGCAGAGCAGAGACTGTTTGCGGCTAGGGCCGCCTCCTGAGGGCGAACTGGTGGAGCTGAGGTGGACAGACGGCAACCTGTATAGAGCCAGGTTCATCTCCGCGGCCACCAGCCTCATCTACCAGGTGAGCAGCCTCACAGCAGCCCTCTGGTGACACTCAGCCTCTGCCAGCCTACCCCATGTTAGTGCTCACACAGGCTACCGGCATGGAGGCCAGGGCTGGGCACGCGCCGCACTGGGGTGGGGCTTGGGGAGCTACACACAGAGCAGCCTGGGGTGGAGCTGCCAGCCTGAGCTGTGCAGCAACACCTGGTCTCAAGACATCAGGAAGCACACAGCCAAACAACAACAGAACTGCAACACAGCTGTGCTCCCACCTGGGCAGATGGGGGGGCGGGGCCAGCCCAGCCATCCCTTCCCTGGAGACAAGGCAGCTTGGGGACACACACAGCACAGTGTGTGGCCAAGCAAGACACTGGCACAAAGTGGGAGGCCAGCCAGGTTACCCAACCCTTGAGCCCAACAGCCAGGGGATGGGTGTATTCACTTGTCCATCACATTCCTCTCAAGATAGTTCCAGAAGCCTGTGTGAGCCCACGGAGACAGCCTGATCTGAGGGCTATAGCTGTTCAGAATGTTGGGGGCGTGGTACAACCTGCCCTTTGGAGTATCACAGATGGGTGGCAGTGGGCACCTTCCAGAACTCCCCTCCTCCTGGGGAGCCAGTGTACGGGACTGTCAGAGCCACACTGTGCAGTCCAGCTGCTTCCCGGCAGGCCTCCCGCCCAGGCTCACCCCGCTCACCCTGCTCCAGTGCCCTCAAAGGCTCAACCACCTGACTTCACCCAGCCAGGAGGCCAGGCTGGGACCTAGGCCACTGGTCACTTGGGCTCCTCACTGCTGTCACCAGAGAAGGTGGCTGATGCCAGAGCACCCATGGTGTCCACCTCCCAGCCCAGCAGCCTAACCCATCCCTTGGGCATCACTTCCGGAGGAGGGGGTCTCTTTGGGGTGGCATGCCAAGCTGCCACTCTGAGTTGAGGAAAGCAGGTCCTGAGGACCCTGGGGACCCCCTTAGCCTCCCGTCCAGGACCTGTGCCCTGCCCTCTGCACAGTCAGACTGGCGTCTGGTCCTGGAGGCCACAGCGCTGCTGCCTAGGCGCGTCTCACCCATGTCCGCCATCTGCCACCCAGGGCCTGCTCAGGACCTTGGCAGCCCTGGGCTTGGCCAGCTGTCCACAGGGCTCTGACCCCAGGATGGCTGAGTCTTTGCCACCTCTGGGCTCTTGGTGGGTCTGGGGCCAGCACCCTGCGGCCCTCCCCATGCTGAGACCCCATGTTGCTGCAGGTGGAGTTTGAGGACGGGTCTCAGCTGACGGTGAAGCGTGGGGACATCTTCACCCTGGAAGAGGAGCTGCCCAAGAGGGTGCGGTCCCGGCTGGTGAGTGTCCTGGACACCTCCCTCTGGGGCGTGGAAGATGCAGTCCCAGACAGACTGCGCCCTCCTCCTTGGCCATAAGTGACACCCTGGCACTGACCACAGTCACCAGGGCTCATGACTCTGGACTCTGCTCAGCCAGGGGACAGGTGTTTACTTTGCAGAGTCTGCAGATCTAGGGACAGGTGGGGACCACACCTTGGGTGTGAGTCAGGGTGCAATGACAAGTGTGGTCCTGAGGGCTTTGCCAGGGCGACAGCCTGACCCATCTCATCTCTGTAGTTGTTTTTTTTTTTTTTTTTTTTGTTTTTTTTTTGTTTGTTTTTTTGGGTTTTTTTTTTATAGCTCTTTGGAGACTCTCCACCCAGCTCCCAAATAAATACATGGAGACTTACTCTTTCTTACGAATGCCTGGCCTTAGCTTGGCTTGTTTCTAGCCAGCTTTTCTAGCTTAAATTATCCCATTTCTCTTTACGTTTTGCCTCTGGGCTTTTTACCTTTCCTTATTCTGTATATCTTTCTTTCCTTCTTACTCCGTGGCTGGTTGTGTGGCTGGGTGGCTGGCTCCTGGTGTCCTCCTCTCCTCCTTTTTCCGCTCCTCTCTTAAGCCTAGATTTCTTCTATTTATCCTCTCTGCCTGGCAGCCCCACCTAGTTCTCCCTCCTGCCTAGCTATTGGCCATTCAGGTCTTTAATAGAAAAATCAGGTGTTTTAGGCAAGCAAAGTAACAAAGCTTTACTGAATTAAATGTAATATAAAAGAATGCAACACATCTTTGTATCAGTAAACAAATATTCCACAGCATAAATGAATGTAACACATCTTAAACTAATATTCCACAACATATCTCTGATGTCTGTAGTCACTGAGCACTGGCACACCACAGGAGCCCAACTTCTCTGGAGAGGATGTGAAGGCTGCTAAGCGCCCACGGGTGGCCACCATGCTGGCCACCACCACGGAGGACACAGGGCACAGCCCAGAATACCTGGCCTTCGTGGAGAGCCTGCTGCAGGCACAGGGCCGACCTGGGGCACCCTTCTAGATGCTGCCCACTCCTGTCCCCACTGCGGGACCTACCTGGGCAACAGGACCAGCAGGATCCAACATGGCCGGACTCAGGGAGAGGGGCCAGTGTCCCTGGACTGCAGCGATTCCGTGGGACCCGGCCTGGCTGTGCTTTTCTCCTAAAGGTGCTACGGGGCCTCCCAGAGCCTCCTGTGACAGACGCCAGCCGAGGACGCTGGGGCACAGCCCCAACCTGTTTTCTAGATTTGTGGCTTTAAAAACTGACAGCAGAAACGCTCGTTCTCCTCGCAGCCAAGATGCGAGGAGATAAAAGCTTCGTCCTTGTTTGCTCCTGCAGATGCCGTCTGTCTACTGAGCAGGTGGAGAGGTACTTTTGTACAGGTGTCGCCCTGGAGGACGACAGCCCAGTGCACAGTGACCTGTGTGGTGGCTGCTTGTGGTGGCTGCTGCTTCCTGCTGGGGGAGGTGGGCCCTGCAGGAGCGTGAGTCCCTTCCCCGTCCTGCCCCCCCCCCCCGCCCCCCCATGCAGAGTCCACCTCACTCTGCCTCCACTGCCTGGGATGGCAGGTGTCCCCAGGGGTGAGCCAGGCTTCCAAGGTGACTGAGTCCCACAGCTGTGGCCTGGGGTCCGTGAGCCTTCACCCTTGACGGAGCCTCCATGGCTGAGGGCAGGGGAAGCAGGTGCCACCCTCCCTTGCAGCGTGCGTCAAGAGACAGGGACCCAGACTGCACTGGTGGCGCTGCCTGTGGGTTAGCGCTGTCTCTCTGGAGGCCACTGCCACCCCAGCGCCTCAGTCCGTCCCCAGGATGGGCAGTTCATCTGTAAGTGACAAAGGACCGCACAGACAGGCCTGGCCTGGGGACCTGCTGGGTACTTGGAGGGACTGGGCCTCTCCTGAGTGCCCAGTGGCCGCCGTGTCCATGTGTACTTTGAAATTCTATTTATATTGTAAAGAGAATAAAAAGGCCCAACCTTGGGCCTAGAGGAAGAGGCTGGGCCACAGAGGTCTCGGGCTGCATCCCTTATGGGCTCTGCAGAGGCTGCAGAAGGCCCTGCACACACTCCTCACGGAGACGCCTGGGTTTTACTTTGTGCAAAAAAACAAAACAAAAAACCTCACCCCCCCTTTTTTCCCCACCCCAAATGAAGGATGTATTTTTGCCTCAGTCTCAGGCCTCTAGTTCAGTATCAGTTAAAGCCCTTGAGCACCTCCTATTCCCGCCTGGCCATGGCTGTGTCCTCATTTCTGATGTGCTCAGGATGGAGGTCTCCTTAGCCAGGATGATGGGAACAGCGTGTCCTGGTCTGGGTGTAGGGGCTGCCAGGAGGTGGGACACCATCCGAAAGACATCTCCATCTTACCCCAGTGGCACGGGGCTGAGTCATTGTGTCCCCACAGGATGCCAGGCCTCTCTGACTCCCCTTGCTTGTCAGTAGCCCAGCTTCCGTCTGCCTCCCATGCTAGCTAGGGCCACAGATGAGCAAAGGTCCTGGGGTCGAGCAGAGGGAGCCCAGCAAGAGTCACAGAGGGAGAAGTGGGGGCAGGGGGGAGCCTGCTGGTGGGCTGCAAGGGAGACTTGGGTTTGACCCAAGGGAGGAGGAGGGCAGGAGCCATGGAGGCCTGTGGGTAGAAGCCTAGAGGGTACTCACAAAGGGATGTCAGCGGCAGGCAGCCAGGTGGGGCAGATAACCCTTGTTTTCCATTCCTGTTTTAAACAAAATAGACTTTGGGACAGGCAAAAGCTCTGGGGAGGAAAGGGGAGGCAGCCTTGGTGGGGACATGGCCAGGATCCTGTGGAGGTAGGGTGCTGATCCAGGAGGGGACATCTAACTAGCTCTGACCCTGGCTGGCACATCCTACTGAGCTCAGACTGTGGCCTGCAGCCCTGGGCCAAACCTGGCCCTAGACCTGTTTTTTTGTCAATAAAGTTTTATTTGCACATGGGCCACTGTGATACTTATTTGCATGTGGCAGCCATTGGCCCTGCCTCAGATTGCTGTGTGATTACCTGGCCTGGAAAGCTGAACCTAGGTTGGACCTGAGCTGCCGGCTGCACAGCCCGTGCCCTGGCTGCACAGCCCGTGCCCTGGCAGCCATCTTTTCCTGCAGCAGCCAGGGGATGCCCAGGAACACTGAGTCCGTGCCTGCCTTCTTCAGTCAAAGCCCACCTGGTCCTGCCACCCCGCCCCTGCCCCTCTGTTCCTGTCACTCATAGGCTCTCGGGTTTGGAGAGCACTTGATTCCTGCATGAACCTGGGAGCTCAGGGTGGAGAGACGGTATGGCCTCCATCCTTGTCCCACCAGTGAGCTCCACAGCTGAGTGCAGCCCTGGTTCCTAACCCCAGTGGTCACAGCTCACAGCCTCCTGAACAACCTTAAAAGCCGTGTCCTCTTCTCCCTCATCAGACATCCCCACACAGCTCTGCATCCCTTTGAAAAGTTGGCCATTCAGCCACCCAGGCCTATAGAGAACCATTCTGAGGGCCTGAGTCACAGACCCCAGGGACGTCACCAAAGCAGGCACAAGGGGGACTGCCTCAGGGACCTGGCAGCCGAGCAGTGAGGTCGAGGCTGCAGAGGGCTCCTGTCATGACAGATGCCCCCACTGCCAACAGCTGAGCAGAGTGGAGAACTCATGTCCGTTTTGTCCCCACACAACCCAGCTTTATCCTCAAGAAACGCAACCCAAGCTTTGACTGCTTAGATGAGTCCCGAGCATCCACGTTGGCAGCCAGATACATCCCTGTTGCTGCTTCTTCATTTTCTGGGGCTGCTGGGAGTCGGGGCTACAAAGTAGGGACTTGGGTGACAGGTGGAAGTCCTTGCAAGCTGGAAGCTTGAAGACCAAGCCTAGGGTCCACGGGGCTATGCCCAACCCAAGGCTCCATGGTCCCAGCCTACAGGAATCCTGAATCTCTTGGCTTGTGACATGATTGCTCTAGCTCCTATCTCGGTGTCTTGCTATGATCAAACACCATAGCCAAAGCAACTTGGGGGAGGGAAGGGTTAATTCAGCTTACACTTCCACGATGCTGTTCATAATCCAGGATCCTGGAGGCAGGAGCTGATGCAGAGGCCATGGAGGGTGCTGCTTACTGGCTTGTTCCCCATGGCTTGCTCAGCCTGCTTTCTTATAGAACCCAGGACCAGCAGCCCAGGGATGGTATTATTCACAGTGGGCTGGGCCTCCCCATCAATCACTAATTAAGAAAATGCCCTACAGCCCAATCTTATGGAGGCATTTTCTCAATTTAGGATCCTTGACATGGAATGAGTCAGGACACTGGTCTTTTCAAAGCTTTGTTTTTTTATCTGTCTCCCCGGGGGTCTCTCATAAAGACTCTTGTCATAGGTTTGAGATCCTTTCAAACAAACCAGCCCAGCCCCTCAGCCCAGCAGCACCCTCAGCAAACATACTTTCTCCCTTCTCTCATCCACAGGTAATGGGAGAAAAAAGTAAAATAGATATTAGGCTGGGGGCGTGGTCATGGTGGAGCCCCGCCTAGAATCCCCAGTGAGGGGCTGGGGGCGTGGTCATGGTGGAGCCCCGCCCAGAATCCCCAGTGAGGGGCTGGGGGCGTGGTC
>CABHPH010160373.1:0-19629 GCA_902168325.1 Peromyscus nudipes | reverse complement strand
GCATTGCCTTTGAGTTGTCAGAGTCTCACAGATTCCTGGGCCTTTATTCTTGAGGCTGTGTTGGAGTTTTGTAGAAATAGTAGTTTCCCTGCAGTGCCCCAAGTCTGCGAGGTCACTGGGAACTCGGCTCAGTGGCATCCACGTTTGCAGCATGATTGCCCTACTCTGAATGCTCTGTTCCTGACACCTCTGCACCTCAAACCTGAATGCTTTCACTTTTCCAGGGGATAGCAAAGGCTAGACCAGACTCTCCCTCCAGGAATGCTTCCTCCACTGCTTCTGTCCTTCAGTTCCATGCTGTTGCTCAGTATGGTTTGAATGAGAATGGCCCCCATTGGCTAATATAATATAATTAATATAATATAATAAATATAATATAATACAATATAATACAATACAATATAATATAATACAATATAATATATAATTTATTTTTTATTTTATGTACATTGGTGGTTTGCCTGCATGTATGTCTGTGTGAGGGTGTCAGATTTTGGATTTACAGACAGCTATTAGCTGCCATGTGGGTACTGGGAATCGAACCCAGGTCCTCTGGAAGAGTAGTCAGTGCTCTTAAACCACTGAGCCATCTCTCCAGTCCCTGGCTCATATATTTTTAAAGCTTAGTCCCCAGTTAGTGGAACTGTTTGGGAAGGATTTGGAGGTGTGGCCTTGCTGGATGAGGTGTGTCATTGGCTTTGAGGATTCAACAGCCCCATGCCAGGCACAGTGTCTCTCTCTCCCTCTCTCTGTCTCCTGTTGTGGATGAGTAAAAAGATCTCAGCTGCTGCTCCAGAGCCATGCCTGCCTTCTGCCATGTTCCTGCAATGATAGTCATGGATTCGCCCTGTAACCATGAGCCCCAGTAAACTCTATTATAGTTTGCATGGTGTCTTAACACAGTGATAGAACAGTTACTGTTCATTTTGGGGCCTGCTGAGGCAGCTCGGGGTCCGTGATGGGGTGTGGTGAGTGGTCGGGCATAGTACATACCTATGGCTCAGACTCTCAAAACCAGCCCAAGAAGTCCATCCCACTTTCAAAGGATTTGTGGGTACAGAGAAATGGCCCTTAAGTTGCCTAAGGCCCACCCAGGGCAAGGGGCAGAGCTGGGATTTGACCCCATGATATCTGTGCTCAGGGTCCACACTCATAGCACCTGGACCACACTCTGAAATACACGGAAGAGAAGGCTGCAAGGGCTGTGTGTGCTGTGGCTGTGGGTGGTTATGGGGCAGATGATCAGCAAGGCCTTGCAAACATCTGCCTGACAGAAAATGCCCCAAGTGGCTAGTATAAGTAATCCCTTCTCCCATGACATGTCCTACAGCTTTCACCAAGCACCCAGAAACCCTCACTGCTCAACAGAATGCCCACCCGGGCCTGACATTCCAGATTCCCTGAGAAGGGTTGACTTACTGTGTCTGTCAATGTTTGCAGTAAGGCCCCAGGAACCTACACAAGATCCTTCCTTTGTCATTAGGGGTTTAATTCCATTAGCCATTCTTTTACCCTGACCACGCCCCCAGCCCCTCACTGGGGATTCTAGGTGGGGCTCCACCCTGACCACGCCCCCAGCCCCTCACTGGGGATTCTAGGCGGGGCTCCACCCTGACCACGCCCCCAGCCCCTCACTGGGGATTCTAGGCGGGGCTCCACCCTGATCATGCCCTCAGCCCCTCACTGGGGGATTGTGGGTAGGGATCTCACCACTGAATCACTCCCTCACATATGGAACCTTGTGCATAAATCATGAGGCTAGGAACCCCACTCATATCCCTTGCCCTGAAGCTCAGGAACTGAGGTAATGTCTACACACGAGTTTGAAGCATTAGTCTTGGAGATAATTTGTTATCCACCATTAGGTAACAATCCCCGGCAGAGCCATTTTTCCTACAATGTAAGGTTGTGAACTTTTCCATTTATGTTTAATTGTGGACATTTCTTTGGTCACTAATTACCCTTGTCCCATCTTTAATACCATCTCGTTGTTTTAAAATTTTTCAGTGGTGTCCTAACAGGCATCCGTACCCCTTCAAGTGTTGGTAAGTTTGACCAATGCATACTGTTTACTGACCACAAGAAAACATGAAGAGACCATTTTCCCCAGAATATCTTGCACTCATAGTCACCATCAGCGCTTCCTGCATGGCCTCTGTCCCTCAGAACCGCTGGGACTCTACCCGGCCTGTGTCTGGCCTGTTCCTCTTTCCTGGCCGTGGGATATTCTACCAGGAACAACAACCTTTTGATCATTAACGGAATGATGACAATACAGTGTCGCAGATGCACGTCGAGCTTTTCGGATTATTTTGGGGTGTTGTATTTCTTTCCTTGTGATGGTCGATGTGAAGGGACCTAAAATCAGCAGGCCTGTCTAAGAGGGGCTTCCACCCCCACGTGACCTCCCGGATCTGGGGCAGCACTGACCCAGGTGCAGCATCAGGACCCTCCACCCCCAGGCTGCCCTGGATTCCTGATCCTTCTGTCTCAGCCTGCCACGTGCTGGGGTAACAGGTGTGCGTTCTCACAGCTGTGAAACGAGGCTTTTGTAAAGAAACTTCTCCAGTCGCCTTCACCCGTGATTTCGAGGGAAGACCTCGCACCCAGAACACGTAGTCACCACACCATGGGAGGGCAGGAGGAACCCCTCATTGGCCCGGTCACAAGCAGGGTCACGGTGAGGAGGCCGGCTGGTGTGGCATTTGGTGAAGGGACAGCAGGGGACATCTGATAAACGGTCTGCCTCAGCAGCTGTCTGCTAACAACTGCAATAACGTGTATTGATGAGCACATAATCACCCTAATTAAAAGCTAATAACGACGAGTTAATTGGCTTTAAAAGACTAACTGAGGCCGGACGGGATTTATCTGCCTCCTCCCTCACTGCAGAGGCTGATATGTAGGGACTAATTACTTGAATCAAATCTTACAGAAAACTAATCATCCCTGTGCTGTTGGCCAAGGAATGAAATGGTGGTCTGGACGGCTGCAAGATCTCCAGGCCCACACAGAGAGGACGGGTGGGAGAGGCTGACACCAGACTCGGGGGGCCCCTGACCACACCCCCAGCCCCTCACTGGGGGATTCTAGGCGGGGCTCCACCCTGACCACGCCCACAACCCCTCACTGGGGGATTCTAGGCGGGGCTCCACCCTGACCACGCCCCTAGACCCTCACTGGGAGATTCTAAGCGGGGCTCCACCCTGACCATACCCTCAGCCCCTTCACTGGGGGATTCCAGGTGGGGCTCCATCCTGACCATGTCCCCTAGGCTTCCCACATCCCTGTCCTCAGCTCTAACTGAAAACAAATACTCCTTCCAGAGCATTCCTATATCTTTGTTTATCATCTACTTGGGCTAACTGTGTGTAACTTCCTCAAAGACAAAATGGTAAGTTTGTTAAGGAACATCTCCACGCAGCCAATCCTCAGGGTCAGGTAAAGGAGGGCCTTTCTGAGAATCTTTGTATTTTTAAGACATGGTTTCTTGGTGTAATCCTGGCTGTCCTGGAACTCCCTCTGTAGATCAGGCTAGCCTCGAACTCACAGAGATCCGCCTGCCTCTGCCTCACAAGTGCTAGAATTAAAGGCGTGCACCACCACTGCCCGGCTTACAGTGTCATTTTCTTGTTTTAACATCCACAGAATCATACGGCTTTCCTTCTGATTCTCAAACTGTCCACTGTGTCAAAAGTGACTAACACCCCCTACCCAGCCCTCCTGGAACCAACTTCCTGTCTGTGGATCCCTGCCCTGGACACTTCCTGTCATGGAGTCTACAGTGTGGCTTTTGTGTCTGGGTCTCTTTCCAATACCTGGTCCCTCCACACTGGCTAGTGTCAGGGGCTTTATCTTCTTCGTGGCTGTATGATATTCCAATGCCACACATACCTTTATGTTCTCCCCAGACATTTCGGTGGTTTTTGCTTTTGTGTCAGGCTGACCTTGAACTGATGATCCCCATGCCTCAACCATGTTGGGACATGTCCCCCACATCTGCCTGAGGTTTGGCTTTGGAGGACAGAGGGGCAGCACGGGGCTGTGGAGGGCTGTGAGAAGCCCTGTGAGGGGATAGGGGACAGGCAGGGTGAGCCTGTCCCAGCTGAGGCCTCTCTTCCTGTCTGCTTCCCGGTCCAGGAGGCCACAGGCTGAACACAGCCAGGCATGGGAGGGTAAACAGCTGCCTTTGTGGGGTGTAGACGCCCTGGCTTTGTCTGAGGGCCCCTGGGGGGGGGGCAGCCAGTGCTATATCTTTTGTCCCCTGATTGAAATGCAAAGAGAAAATCAAGTCCGCGGCTTTCCCCTGCTGTTAATACGTCCAGGCCTAGCGAACAGAGTCTGTTATCAGAACAGGCTCCCTCTGCAGGCACGCCTCGGTGCTGCCCCCCCACTTTCCCTTCTGGTTTGTAAAGTGACCTCGACAGAGGACAGAGGATGATGGTGGGGATCAAAAAGGAGCTCACCGCCCACAGGTGCCACACTCACATGGAAAAATAAGGCTTAATCTTGGAATAAAAATCTGGGGAGGCAAGCAGGGTCGGTACGCCAACGCCTGGCTCTCTTTCGCTGCCATATAATCATGCGTCTGTTTCCAGAGCAGTGGCCCTTGGGACCAAGTCACATCCAAGTAAACCCACTGTCACTTGAAGATGCATTTAGCCAGGGCCGGTTGCACATGCCAATAATGCCCCAACCCAAGGAGGCTGAGGCAGGAGGGTCGTGAGTTCAAGACCAGCCTGGTCTCAATAGGGAATGACATAAGGCCATTAATGAAGGGGACGAAGTTGCTCAGCCCAGGGCCTGAAATGCTTGGTGCATGTTCAGGTGCCGTTACTCGAGGTTAGGACACCCTCACTGAGCATCTTGCTTTGGAAGATGCATGTCTGGTATCGTTTGTGCACATCCCATAATATTTCCAGCCTCTGTATGAGGATCTCAGAGATTCAGCCTCAATCCAGAGGGGAGTATTACACAGCCATGAAAGAGACCTAGGGAGTGAGGGTTCTGGGAGGGTCCTCACCCTTCCCAGCCCCTAGGTCAGATGCTAAAGCAGGAACTACAGCTTCTGGAAGACATTGGATTGTGAAAAAACTGCTGAATTGGGTCAGCCAGTATATGATAAAGACGTTTTAACATCTTTATGGAGTCCAGGAACAGTGTTAAGATGGGGCCGAGGGTATGTTTATGTTTCCACAGGAGAAATGAGAAGTTATGGATACCATCAAAATGGGTAAAAATCCAGCATGAGCAAGAGGAGCCTCTTGGATGCTTTTGGGAAAGCTACAGCGGGCCTTTGAAGGAGACAGCTGATCCTCCCACCTGGGGACAGCTTAAGCATTTATGCGACAAAGGGGAGGTGACAGTTCGAGTGACTCAGAAACCTCGGGATGCTGCACCGCTGTTCCTTGCCGTCTGTGGTGACTGTACAGGTAGCGGGGACAGATCATCTTCCTAGGCCTATGTTCCTAATCCTCCAACCAACTTCGCAGTAAGTTGGGAGATGTGCATATTCCTGTGATGGTTAATGAATCTTCTTGGCTACCTGGTCCTTATGACAAACAAGGTCCTGCTCAGCTTACAGAGGAGAGTAAAGAAATTAGGAATTATACTGTAGGGGTGCAAGGAATTCCTATTTGTATAGGAAATGGAAGTCAATGTGTAAATATAATCTTTCAAGTGTGGCTATCTATAGTAATACAACCCAAGATTATCATAATAAGTTTTATATTCTTCATGCATCTGGTTTTAGAAGACAGGAGATTAATGCTCCTAGTTCCACAAATCTACTGTTCTGAGAGATGTAGGTTTCCAACAGGGAATCTGACTGGATACATTGGCAAGCATGTAAAGGTGAGAAACCCCAGGTGCTAATTAATATCTCCCATGCAGATGTCATTGATTGGAGCCCTGATGGCTCCCCTCAAGGAAAACATTCTCACTCATTATTAAGGTGACACAAATATGGTTCAAATGCAATGTAGAAATTAGCTCTACTGTTAATGAACCTATTCAATGGCATGGAGTTCGAATGTCAAGTCCTCTCCAACAATTTGGCAATTCAGTTCAGACTAACTTGAAGAAATTAGCAAGTGCCTTCCACCCTCTTAAAGCGTGGGAAGGAGAGTTAAACATTAAGGATGAAACTTTGTCATTTAGACTAAATCAAAGCCATCCTTTTATAGTATGTGTACCATTTCCTTATGTGCTACTGAAGGGGCCTGTACAATGGTACCCTAATAATTACAGCATCACTTGGGAACACTGTACCCTTCATACCTGTGTTATTTCTAGTATGTCTTTAATGCAACCTCTGAAAGTTTCTACATTCTTAGAGCAAGGCCAGCAGTCTGGTGCCAGTGAAGTCATCAAGGTCATGGCAAGACTCATCTGTGATGACCGTAGTGCAGAAGCTCACTGAAAGAATATTAAGAAGAACACATTGAATTGCAGTAGTTATGGGCATTGTTGCACTGGCTGCTACTGCTACAGCACCTGGATTGGCCCTTCATAAAGAAATCAAACTGCTGAGTTCATTGGAGACTGGCACAAGCATCTACAGAACTTTGGACTCAACAAAATAAAACAGTGAGATACTTAATGGAATAGCTGATTTGAGACAGGCTGTTATACTGTTGGGAGATCAGTTGGA
The DNA here is from genome assembly GCA_902168325.1 of Peromyscus nudipes. Classification (NCBI taxonomy): domain Eukaryota; kingdom Metazoa; phylum Chordata; class Mammalia; order Rodentia; family Cricetidae; genus Peromyscus; species Peromyscus nudipes. Next base: position 12,977 of record CABHPH010160373.1, on the reverse strand, counting down.
AATATTGAAGAAGCAGATAAAATTAAAATGTGATTGGAATGTTACAGCGTATTGTATTACACCTTAAAGTTCAATGATAGCAAGCTTGACTGGAAAAAGTTTAAGATGCATTTAATGGGTCCCCCCAATTCTTCTCAAATGACTTATGATTTGCAGCAAGAAATTAAAAAAAACTTTTACAAAAAGGTTACCCGATATGACAGGACCGGGCATTACAGAAAGCCTTGCAGATATGAGAGCCTCACTTAACCTGTGAATCACTTGACTAGATTCCTTGTTTTAGCAAGTCCCTACTCTTGTTCTACCTGTATAACCTTACTGGCTTTAAAATGTGCTTTGCCTTACTTACATAAGAGTGTAAAACAGAGAAACTGTATTTGCTGTAAAGTTACATAATCTCCGATGTAATTAATGGATGCATATAAAAAGGGGGATATGTTAGGGGAGATCCTGCAGATCTCTGGAGCCGGTTTGACTCCGGAGTGTTAGCACTTAGCTTTGAGCTGCCTTTGGTGGCTGCTACCTCGTGTCCCCTACTCTCTGTCTGAATATGGAAATTTCATCTGAGAGTCTCCTAGGGGTTCAAAGCCTATGCAAAACTTGGTTGGGGAACAACCCGGTCTGTATTCTGAGAATTTGCACTTGGCATGGTCTCTTTGGGGGGCTTAGGTGTGAGGTGTTGGTGTGTGGAAAGTCACTTGCTAAACGTGTGACAACAAAAAGCCCTTTGCTAAGGGACAGGGTCAGTCCTCCAGAGGCTGGTCCCCTTGCAGCTGGAAAAGGCTAAAATTCATCCTTAGAGTGCCTCTGTGCCTTCTTTCCATGACCCACGCCTGAACCCACGCCCGATATACAACGAGACACTTCCGCCTCAATCTGTCCAGAGGGATGTACTCAAGGCTCAGGAGGCCTGTGGAGGGAAAAATCCGAGATGCCTTCTTAGAGGGTTTTAGTACTGGGCTTTGAAGATTGGGTAGGAGTTGCTTAGGCCCCATAGCCTGTTAGTCAGATTGCAGAACATTCCAGAGGGCGAGGCTTAAGCTGGCTCTTTCCTCGGTTGTTTCCTCCACTTCCAAGGTCAGGTCACTAAGGCAGACTTGTCCCAATCACACTGCCTTCTTCAGTGTCTTCCCTACTTTTCCCAGCCCCTCACCGCCCTCGTCACTGGCTGGTGAGTCCCAGGAACATGTCTGTCTCCACCTCCCCAGAGCTGGCTTTTTATGCGGGTGCTGGGATTCGAACTCAGGTGCTTTATCCTGCTAAGCTGTTTCCTCAGTCACTGTGTGACCTTGGAGGACAAACACTTCTTTCTGGGCCCAGTGGTCACCACACCCCCCACCCCCGTCCTGCCCCTCCCCCATGGGTGGCACCAAGGACCAGTCCACACTGAGGTCGGACGAATCTTCCTTTAATACAAAGTTGGTTTATCTACATACAGGGGCAGCGCCCACTGCTTCTGCCCAAAAAACGGCACAGACAGAGCTGACCCGCTCTGCACTTGCTCCAGGGAGTCAGATGTCCCCAAGTGTCCTGCAGTCCCAGGGACCAGGTCCTCCACGCAGGGCACGGAGGCCACAAGTGGATGAGGACGCTCCTGGTGGCCTGTCCCTGCAGTCTGGCCCGAGTGCCCCCAGCTTCACCCTCCAATCTGATATGTCTGAAGATTGATTTAAAAAAAAAAAAAAAAAAAGAACTAAAAGAAGAACTAAGAGTGTGCCACTCACACGGGGACGAGGGACACATCACGGGCTCAGTCCCACACTCGCACGTAACTGCCACATGACAAGCTGACTGTGAAAAAATAGGCCTCCCACGGAGGCGCACATGGTGATCTTGTTTGTTTTTCAAAGTTTTGACCGGCACGATTTTGTTTCTTCTTAAAAAAATGAGGAAAAAAAATATACACTATTAAAAAAAATGAAAGAAAGAAAATGTTGCCGACAGGCCGGCGGGGAGCACTGGCGCAGAGCTCGGCCGTGGGGAGCAGAGGCCGCACCCCTCTTGGCTCCCCACCCCCGCCCCCCCCCCGGAACCCCATTTGGAATCAGAAGGGAGTGAGGAATGTGCCGAGTTCGGAAGGCAGCAGCTGGGCCCTGGTGACGCCGGGCTCCTGTGACGCCACCGGGCTCCTGGTGCCCTGCGGGGCCTGGGTCACATCTGGACACGTGGCGCAGGGTCTGGCGTTGGGCAGGGCCCATGGCTTATGTTGCATAATGATCAAAGCTGCCCAGGTATTCCAGCGCCGCCTGGAAGCAGAACTGGTACTCGTCCTGCAGGGCAGAGGGGAAACTGAGGCACCTGCTCCAGGGACTGAGGGTTCCCAAGGCGGTAGCAGAGTCCTCCGCCAGGGCCTGCAGCCTGGTCCTGCCCTGGCCTCTGTTGTGGAATATTATTTTAACTCTGAAAGTGTGTTACATTTACTCCTGCGGCCTTTAATTATGTTAAGATCCAGTGTTGCTATTTCACTTTGCCTGCCTAAGGCACCTGATTGGTCTAATGAAAAGCTGAACTGCCAATAGCTAGGCGGCAGAGGGATAGGTGGGGCTGGCGGGCAGAGAATAATAAGTAGGAGGAAGAATCTAGGCTGGACAGGAGAGAAGAAAGGGAAGAGAAGGAAGAGAAGGACACGCCCAGGGCCTGAAGCCTGAGGCGACCACCAGGCAGCCAGACTGAGAAGTAGGACACACAGAAAGAAAGGTAAAAGCCTGAGGCAAAACGAAGATGAAGAGAAACAGGTTAAGTTATAAGAGCTAGTGGGACAAGCCTAAGCTAAGGCCGAGCATTCATAATTAATAGTGTCTCCATATCAAGATTCGGGAGCTGGTTGGTGGCCCCCCATAAAAAGCCTGGTATAGGCCTCAGTTTCCCCACCTGTACACAAGTATCACTAGATTCAAGACCTGTGATCCAGAGGCAGACACAGCCTACAGGGCTGTGGAGCTGGGGTGAGGGGATCAGGAGGGAAACTGAGGCTCAGCATGCAGGGGCATCCTGTGCATATTCCCATACCTCTGTCTGCACCATGGCGGGCCTCTGGGTCCGAAGCACCTTCACCGTCTGAAAAATGTCCACCACGCCCTCGTAGCGCATCCGTTCCAGCACGATGCTCAGGGTGATGAACACGCCTGTCCTGCCCACTCCAGCGCTGCAGGGGGGGTGGGGTGCGGTCACATGGGCTCCCGGCACCTCCCCATGCCCGTGCCCCTGGTACCTGTCCGAGCCCCTCTGCGGCACCCACCTGCAGTGCACCGAGATGGGCCCGTCCTGGCCGAACTGCTCCTTGGTCTTATGCACTTGGCCAATGAAGTCGATGAAGCCTTCGCCTGACTTGGGAGCGCCCTGCTCTGGCCAGTCCGTGAACTGGAACTGTCGAACCGTCCGGGACTGGCCATCCTGGGGCGGGGGACGGACAGGACAGCCTGGTCACAAACCCGTTCCGCCATCTAATAGTGTCTTCTACACGATGAGAGCCTTTGCCATCCAACATCCAAGATGCCACCTTCCATGGACACTGGCCGCCCACACAGCTGATTATGGCGCAACCCCCAAAGCTGCTGGGGTCAAACCCGGTAATCACCAAAATCCACCATAGCTCCCAGTGGTGCCAAGCTGCTCCCACCTGCTGGAGACCTCTCCTGAACATGCCTGGCCTCATCCACCTCACCCCACGTCACTCGGTGGCTCTCCTTTCACCGAGTATCTGTCCTCAGCCACTTAAGGCTCAGCCTGGCCGGTACCACCCCCAGGCCCGGCCTTCATGCTCTCCTGACATGGGATGGGGGCTGTGCTCTCTCCCCCACGCCTCCCTATCTTATGGTGTCTCTCACTGAACCCCTGTGGCCCCCTTCACCTCTCCTCCTGCCTCAGGGGCCACAGAGCTGGACTTCCGATCTGGACGCTGTAGATTCAAACCCAAGTCATCACATACTTTACCCTCCCAGCTGCCTCACTCACCCGGGCATCTGTGACCTTGAACTCACGGAGAATGTACTGCGGCATGTTGTACTCTGCCATTGGGTCCACCACGAAGTACTGGTAGCGGGCAGAGCGCTCAGCTGGCCAGTACTGGTGGCATTTCTCCTGTGGGGTGGAGGGCAGGGTCAGTGTCATGGCCCTGCCCATGACCTCCCTGGCGGGCCCAGTGCACACTCACCCGGCCCATCTCTCGGAGCTTGGTGAGCATTACGACTATGGTGGAGTTGTTTTCCCACAGCGCTCGCCAGAAGTCCTCCGTGGTCTCTGCCAGTGGCCCCTGAGTCGCAATGTAGGCTTTCTGCTGCCTGGGGGGGGGGGGGGGGGGGGGGGGGATGCGGCAAGTGTGGGGTCAGACACACATCCTCCATCCACTCTCCAAAGCCATCAGACATGCTCAGTCGGGCCGATACAGAGTTCTCTCACCCCAGCCAGGACATCGTCCTCCCAGGAACTAGAGTTATAGGGTGCTAGGGACCAGACTAGGGTCATCTGCAGGAGCAGCCAGTGCTCTAACCACTGAGCCGCCTCTCAGTCCCAGGTCAGACTTTAATTTTAGCTTGGTGTCATCGAGGGGGCTCTGGGCTCTAACTCCCGCAATGACAAGGCCAGGCATGGGACCACGGAGGAGTCTCAATGGGCAGAGAGCTTGCTGTGCCTGTGAGGACCGGAGTTCAATCCCTGGTGCTGGGGAGGTGGTGACAGAGCAGCCCTGGGGGCCGCTGCTCAGCCAGGATGGCGTCTGAGGGAGAACACCCCACAGGCTCAGGTCCCCAACAGGAGGAACTGCTGGGGAAGGATCAGGAGGGGTCACTGAGGTGGGCTTGAGGGTTCAGAGGCCCAGGTCTCTCCCTCTCTCTGCCTTTAATTTGCAGGTAAGATGTGAGCTACTCTTCAGTGCCTTGCCTGCCGCCATGATGGCCCCCGCCTGACCCCCCCAAACCCTGAGCCCCAAACCAATCACAGCGACAGGACAGTAGCTAATGCGGCCAGGTAAGCCCACTGGGCAAGTGTCAGGAAAGGAGACAGCCCAGCTCATCAGCAACGTGCTGAAGAAAGGCGTGCAAGCAGGCTCCTCCCCAACCAAACAACAGGAAGTAAGTGTTGGGCAGCACAGGCTGAGGATGGAGGGAGGGGGCCCCCAAAGGCGGGGCCAATGCACCTGTAGCCGTCGATGAAACTGGCATTGATGTAGTCCGAGCCCTCAACACCACGGATGGGCTGCAGGCAGACGCGCGAGCTCTCATACGGCAGGATGTTCACCAGGCGGTTCTTGAACTTGTTGCAAGGCAGGCTGGCGGTGATAAAGCGGGAAGTGTGCGCCTTGGAGCTGGCGAGCCTCTGTGGGTGAGGGGTGAGCTGGTCAGGACGAAAGGTGGGCAGGCACAGGGAGAGCCCCACCCCCGTCACATCCATTTTATTAGGTGAATGTGGAGGTCAGAGGACCACTTGTGGGAGTCAGTTCTCCCGTCCACCCGTGGGTCCTGGGGCTCACACACAGGTCGCCAGGCTTGGGGACGTGTGGTCACCTTGAACTCCAGCTCCATGCCCGTGACGTGCTCGCCAGGCTCCACCTGGGCCAGCTTCTGGATGTAGGTATAGAGGCTGCGCGCAGGGACCTCGGTATTGCCACAGCCCACAGCCTCCAGCAGGGCCTCGTGAATGAAGCTGTACTGATCTTCCGTCTGCACCATGTAGTTCCGCTGCGAGCGCATGAGCGTCACGTGTCCGTACACGTCCACCGTCTTCTCAGTCTTAATTCGCTCCAGCATGGCATCGATGACGATGAAGCAGCCAGTGCGGCCCACGCCCGCGCTGTGGGGTCAGACACTACAGTCAAGACACAGGGCGGGGCCGGCCAGGACGGGGCAAGACAGGACTGCGCTGTGCGCACCTGCAGTGGACCACGATGGGGCCAGCGTCGGGTGGGTTGCAGGTCTTGACTCTGCGCAGGAATGCCAGGAAGGGTGTGGGGTATTCGGGCACCCCGTGGTCCGGCCACGCCGTGAACTGGAAATGGCGCACCTCACGTTTCTCGCTTGAGCCATTCTGGGGACCAGAGGGACAGCGGCTGTCACTGTGGGCTGAGTGCACTCCAGAACACCTCAGTCCACACTGCCCTGGTTTAGGGGCTTTTACAGGGCATCTGTCACCCACTGTGCCCACATTGCACTGACCACAGCCTGGGGTCACTCAGCTCCCCTCCCCCACCTTCCTTTCCTTCCCCCAACATATACCAGCCCAGTGCTCACTCAGGAGTCACCCACCCTGCTCCCGGGGCCTGCAGCTCCCCTGAGCGTGGCCCTCCCATCTCCCCCTCCCTCAGAGTCAAAGCAAGTCCATGTCCTCCCTGCAGCTCAGCCCTGCCCGCCCCTGCCCACCCCCTCCTGCCCTCCACATTCTTCCAGCGCTGGGCTCCATCCTCTATCAGGCCTGGGATGCCCAGGCCTCCTATGGCCCCTCCCATGACACCATGGCTATCCCTTCCTGTGCTCCACCAACGGTCACACCCATCACGCAGTGCAAGGACACTTGTGTGCTTGGCCCTACTGTGATGGGCGGCTCAGGTCAGCACGCTTACACGTGTGACTCAGCTCACAATGCTCCTTCCTGCCACATGGTCACTCAACCTCGTGGCAGGTGGTGCCATGGGCCCTAGGCACCTTACCCCCAACAAACACAAAGTAGATTGCACCCTGTCAGAACAACTGGACCGAACAGATTCGGCTACACACCAAGAGCAGCCATCATTTAAGATGTGCACCGACAGACAGAGGACCGTGTCCCTCCCCGGCAGGACAGGGCTCCCGGGTGACAGAACCCAGTCAGTTCAGGAGCTGGCGGGGCCACATTAGAGGGAGACACGGCTAAGGCGGCTGGCACGGAGACCCCACACGTGGCAGCCAGGGCACGCCACGCTGCCAAGCCAGGGATCTGGGCTGGCCTTGTCCCTCTGTGGCTGCTCACACTGGGGCTATCCACTGCTCCGGTGGGCTTACAGGAGTGCGGACAGTCTGGGACACACTCATCTTTCTGTGGAATGCCTCCCCGACCCAGGCCACACCTTGTGCAGGGAAAATGTCCTGATGCAGAAAGTGGCCAGCTCCATGGTGTCCAGCAGGGTGACCTGGATGAAGCCGTAAGTCTCCGTACCGCGGTTAGGCCAGTACTGGTCACATTTGATCTGTGTCAAGATGAGCAGGGGTGAGTTTAGGAAGGTCGGCAGTGCCCTGGGAGCTGTGGGGCAGGGCTGGGCCAGGCGCCTGGTGCCACCTCACCCGTGATTTCTCCTCCAGCCGCGTCATCATGACAACAGTGGCTGACCGCTGCTCCCACACCATCCTCCAGAAGTCCCCAAAGGTCTCGGGCAGGGGCCCCTGTGTGGCGATGTACGCGTTCTGCCGACGGTAGCCGTCCACATAGTTGGCGTTGATGTAATCACTACCCACGATGCCTGCAGCAGGGCAGGGTTCCAGGGACAGCTTTGTGGGGGCTGCCCACTTGCCCTCTCCGTACCCAATGCACTCTGTGGCCGCTGTGGGATGGCCCTCTGTGGCTCTGCTCCGCTGCCCTGCAGCCACCTGGGGCCGCAGCTCTCTCCACGGGGCCCACTGTGGAGCCAGTCACTCCGGTTTCCCACACATCTGTCGCTATGGCACTCCTCCCACAAACTGTGACAACCCAGAGCAGACAGGCTGACACAGGCTAGGCAGATGCCCCCTACCTTCAAGGGGCTGCAGGATGACTCGAGAGTGGTCGTAGGCGATGACGTTAGCATACCGGTTCTTCGGTTTGTTGGCCTCCAGGTTTGAATGTTCCCAGGTGAACTGCTGCCCGGGGTCGATGGACTACAGGGGAAGGGCGGGCTCAGGTATGGCAGCGTCGGGGTGCTGGGGCATCAGGTCAGGCGAGGCCCTGTAGTGACCCCAGCTTACCTCGTACTCCTGTGAGAGCTTCAGACTGTCATTGGCTTTGAGTCTCTCCGTGTGCTCTGCCATGTCTGCGATGGGGATGGGCGGGTGGCTGAGCATGCCTGTTGGGAGATGAGTGGGTCGTGGGATCAGTGGGCGCAGGCCTGGAGGGCGCAGGCACTGTGGTCAGAGGACAGGTGGGCGAGCCTGGGGTGGTGTCCCCACTGCCCAGCTAGAGGATGATGGCCTAGTCCCTGCACTGTCCGGGGCTCCAAGGTCCCAATGCCTTGTGGCAGAGACGGAGAAGTAGATGCAGCTGGTGCAGTTCAGAAACAGGGTGCCTGGGGCGCTGCCCTTCCCAAGACCAGAGGGCAAAGAAGTCCTCCAGATGGGCACAGTGCGTGTTATGTGTGGTGTGATGGGCTGTCCCCAGTTTCCACGTGTCCTGAAGGTGGTTGGGGTCTCACGTCCTGGAGTGGAGATCCACTGGACTCCAATCCGCATCCCAGGCCCCACCAACAGTGTTGGCCCGGAGACTGCAGGGTGGTGGGCACCCCCAGCTGATCTGAGACCCCGAGAGGGCCCTCAACCCCTTCATGGCTGCCTGTCATCCAGCTGGGCACAGTCACACCAGCCAGCCCAGGGCAGGGGAACCAGGTCCTGCCCTGTGAGGTGCCAAGGCCAGGCAGGCAGTGGGCAGCACAGCCAGACCCACGGACAGGCGCCAGGACAGGGAGAGCAAAGGGAAACATGAGAGGAAGTGGAGACAGGGATGAGGACCGAAGAGACACCCCGGCTGAGGCCCAAGCCTGCAGAGACAGCAGACAACAAACTCACCATGGGGAGGAGGCGACCATGGCAGCAGCTGCCTGTGGGGACTCACGGCGACAAGTGGCCAGAGCTCTTCTTTAGCTCTGATTCTGAGATCTCAAAAACTCAGGCCCATCTGGCTGTGTACCCCCCTCACCCCTCCCCTATGGAGCAGGGACCTGGGAGATGGTAGATGCCAAGGGGTAGAGGACACATGGACCATGCCAGGAGCTTTCGGGAAGAGGTTATCTATTAAATGCTGGGGATTCTCACTAGAGTGTGAATGTCTGCTATGAGCTAGTTCAGAACTGGACCTTGGGGTGACATGAGACTCTGGGCAATCGGGAGAACAGATGTCAGTTAGACTCAAACTCAAAACCCTCGCTGGCTGGAGCTAGTGATGGGGTGGTGGGTGGAGCAAGAGAGAGAGAGAGTGAGAGGGAGCGAGCACGCAGCCGCAGAGGGTGCACTGCAGGGTAGTGGCATCAGTTAAACAGGAGGCTGTCTACTCAGTGAGAAGCAGCTGATGGTGGGGCTGGGCAAGTCTGCAGCCACAGAGGAAGCTCCGGGCATGGCAGGTGTGCAGACACCTCCCAAGGCCAGCGTGGAAGATGGCCAGGATGACCCTTGAAACCCTACCCCTGAGGGCCATTGTGGGGTACAAAACGGCTGCCCTCCTGCCTGATGCGTTTTGTCTTGACTTTTCAGGCTGCTACCATGTACTGGCCTCACTGGGCGATCATGACCCAGCTTGTTCAGGGGGTACAGGAGGCCCTGGCACAGCACCCTCACCCCAGCTGCCTCTGGCCCCAGGGTCAGCACACACCTGGCGTCTGGAAGTTGATACGCCTCATTTCCACAGGGTCCTTGGGGTGATGGGGGGCGAGGTCAGCGTTGTTCAGCAGGCATTTGGTGCGGGGCTCAGAATCCTTGCGTTTACTTTGAGGAGAGCGAGGGGGACAGATGGCTCAGTGTCAACACATGCCCTGCGCACAGTGGCCCCGCACACAGTGTGCACACTCAGGGATGTGTGACCCAGGCAAGGAAGGGGCCATTTACACTGAACACTAATTTTATGGAGCCTTGATCCCAAACTGAGCCTCAATCTCGTAGCCAACCCCCAAATCCAGACAGAGGCTCAATCCCAGATGAACCCTGATTCTAGCTGGGGCCTAAATCAGGACTGAGCCCTGATCCCAGGCCTCACTATGAGCCCAGCTCCACCCACCACCATCCTCCTCAGACAGTCCTCACCTGTCGGGTTTGCTGTCCACAGGCGGGATGCAGGGGAGAGGAGAGGAGAGAACATTGGGTGAGACTGTGGGGGTCAGGCAGTGCCCCCGGCTTCCTGACCCTGCCGACCCCCAGTCCCTGGCAAACGGGGCTTGCTGTTCTCGTCTGGACCCTACTCCGAGGGGGCCCACCACAGCTTTCTCTGGGGAAGGTGTGGCGGGCAGGCAGTCCCTCACCTAAGCGGCTACACACCCCACATGGCCACGCCCCTCGTGCTGCCGGCCGCCCATCCCCCACCTCTGGCCGCAGGGCTCACTTCTTGTACAGCAGGATGGCGATCACGATGCAGATGATGAAGACCACGGCCAGCACAGGCCCGATCACCCAGATGAGCCCTTCCTCGCCATCCACGATGGGCTGGGGGTCTGGGTTGTCCAGCTGGAAGGGGTCTGAGAAAGGACTGGCTGCAAACGTCTGCAGGAGAGTGGCGGGGAGGGGCTGCCATCAGTGCTGGCCACAAACTGACCCCTGACCCCTCACCCTCAGCCTTCTGCTCCCTGACTCTCTGCTGCTGCCACTTTCAAGGCTTCTCTGGAGCACACGAATGACGGGATACTTTTCCTGCTGTGCTCCTACTCACCTTCAAAGACCCTGCTCCACTGTCCTTCCCTCCAAAGGATGAGCCCTCGGGAACCCTCTGCCTCAAGTCCCTCCCTCTGCCCAGGCCTGACCAACTGGGAGCTGATGAGGTCTCTGCTTGGCTTCGGGGATCAGCAGGTCAACCTCACTGAGAGGTCCCCTTGCCCATCAGCTCAGGAGGTGACTGGGCCAAGCCCCAGGTCCTCCGTGCCTCCACCTCCACACCTACTTCCCGGCTGGTAGCGAGGCCTGACTGGGGTGCCGGCGGCGGGACGGAGGACTCACAGGCTCGTTCTTCTGCAGCACGGCAAGCACAAAGAGCACGTAGCGGTGGCCTGGCTCCAAGCCACGGTTGTCAAAGCCGCCATATTGTTTCTGGTTCCCAGGATGGAAGACAGCGGGCAGGATGGAGAAGCGGGCGGCGATGTAGGGCCGGGGTACCTCCAGCTGGCGTGAGTGGCGCAGGCTGCGCCTCTGCAGCCGGGAGATGTCCTGGATGAGCTGTGGAGACAGTGGCATGGTGGCCCAGGGCTCCTGGGGGCAGGCACCACAGCCTGGCTGTGGGCAGGCCTGGGGGTGGGGAGTAGGGTGTTGGCCTTACCTCCTCCAGATCCATGTCCTCGGGACTACCCAGCAGGATTGGGAACTGGCCGCCACGAGACTTGCGCAGTGGGACCATCACGATGAAGTAGTTCCTGTGGAGGGAGCTTCCATGGCACCTGTCCCCAGCCATGCAGCACCCACAACTCCACATCCCAGTTCTTGGCTACATGCCCTCTGCTAACTTCATGGCATTCTAGCTCTTCAACTCCCGTGTCTCCCTCAAAGCCCAAGTCTCCACACCCATGTACTCTTACACCCCTTTCCTGCTCCCAGGCAGCACCTCTAGTTCTTCACTGGGGACTAATTAACCCCGCCCCCCCAGCCTGGAAGCACAGAATCAAACCCTTGCAGAGGGTCTAAGGTGCCCAATGAAAAGTCAGGCTTCGTGGGGACCATCCCTGAGGTAGGCTCGTTGACCCTTATCATCTCAGTGAGTGAGGAGATGGAGGTACAGAGACGTGCACGGGCCTGACTCTGTCACACAATGGGCTGACAGCTAAGGGAAGGGTCGTGAGGGAAAGGGTGGGCGTACTGGACGGTCACAGGACTCTGGCCATCAGGCAGGTAGACCACGATGAAGCCGTCGTTGTCAGGCTTCGGGGCGACACTCGGTTTGCCGCTGAGCATGTTGAAGGCGGTCCTGGCAGTGACTGTCTGCTGCAGGCCGCCCAGGCTGCTGCCACGGTTGGTGAGCACGAAGTTATAGAAGGTGTGCGGCTTGAGGTGTGTGATCAGCTTCTTGGTGGTACGGCCGTCCACGTCCAGTGTGAGCCCGTTGTACTGGATCTGTGGGCGGAGCTGGCTCAGCGGAGGGGGTGGTGCTTGGAGCCTGTTGACCCCAGCAGAGCCCCGACCTCAGAATGCTCAGAATGAGCTCAGGCTGCTCATCCTCAGGACTGATCTTGACTGTGCACCACTCCTAGACTGAACTTCAGGTCCAATCTAAGCCTTGATCCCTGGTCGACCTTCAACCTCGGCTAAGCCCTGAAGCCAGCCTGAGGACCAACCCGATTGTTCCAGGCCGTTCCTAATGTGAAGCCCCAATCCTGGCTTCAGGTGGAGCCCCCAGCTGAGTACCAGTCTGGACTGAGCTGCAACTCAAGGTGAGCCCCATCGCCGACTGAGCCTCAATCCCAGGCAGACGCCCAACATTGACCGACCATCTTCAGTCTCAAACCTGATGGGGTCCCAGGCTCTTCCTTGACCCCAAACTGCGCCTCAATCTCAAACTAAACGGTGATTCCTGACTGATCCTAGACCGAGTGTCACTGAATCCCGACCTTGGTTGGCCTTGACTGCGGATGCCAGCCGGAGCCTGGACCTCTCTGTGGCCCCGCCGTGGCTGCGGTACCTTATAGGGCGTGGGCGAGTTGTAGTTGTCAGGAAACTCCCAGCTCAGCAGCACCGATGTCTTCATGATCATCTTCACCTTGAAGTTCTTGGGGGAGACTGCAGGCGGCGGCAAACGGAGAAGAGAGAAAAGAGAGGCCCAGTGAGCGCCAGCGAGGGCTGAGGGGCGCGTGGGGCGGCCCCTGTTGTCCCTGCGGTCCGCTGTGCCCTCGGCCTTCCTGCCTGGCCCGGCCCTGCCTGCCCTGTCCCCAGTGCCTGCTGCTGCAGAGATGGCGCCGGTGCTGTTGCTGCTGCTGCTGCTGCTGCTGCGGAGAGAAGCGGGAGGGGCGTGGCCGCCGGGGGCGTGGCTGCCATAGGCGTGGCCGCCGAGCCGCATCCCACCTGTGCAGACCGGAGCCTCCGGCGCCTGGGCTGAGTCCGCGGAGGCCGAGACTTACCTGCGGGGAGGAGCGGGCCGGG
>CABHPH010160372.1:13760-34618 GCA_902168325.1 Peromyscus nudipes | reverse complement strand
TCTCTCTCTCTCTCTCTCTCTCTCTCTCTCTCTCTCTCTCTCTGGCTGAGCAAATAGGCCAGATGGTGGTGAGGGGAACAGACAACAAGTGAGGCATGGCATATGGGGAGCTTGTTTAATTTCAGCCCCTGTAGGGAAGTAGATTGGAGGGGGTGAGCTACAAAAGCAGAAAATGGAAAGGGGAAGGGGGGGAAGGAAAACAACTGACCCTTTTGAGGGAAAATTGATTCAGTTTACTGTGGGCAGCCAGTAGAAGAAGCAGTTGAAAAGGAAGCCAGTGGAAAACATTAGGTGCCCTTTTTGAATTTTGAAGGTTCATTCTTTTTCCATAGTTAAGTTCCCAGGGCACCCACTCTCCCGATTGCCCTGAGGTCCCCTCTGGCAGGACAGCCTTTGAGGGGAGTGAGCGGTGTTTTTTACATGATGCAGAGAATGGCTGGCTGGTTGTAGATCAGTTCCAGGAAGTTCAGCCAGTAATTTAGGGAGAGGGGAGAAAAATAGAGATGTCATGAGTTAAAACAAGCCACAGAAGGAAGGCATTCTCCCTAACCTGCTTTTTCGGACTAGGCTTCTCTTTGGCCTTCAGTTTTACCTTCCAGTTTGATCTGCCCTGCCCCTGGGCAGTCTCCTGCAGAGCCCCACCTAGTCCCTGCTCTTCTCTCTGTTGTCTTGAGAGGTCTTTGGGGTTCTCAGACAGAGAAGAAAGATTTCAATAAATGCCCCTCTATCTCAGGCTCTTTGTTTTCTACCAAAATGTATTAACCCTCATCTTGGCTGCCAAGAATGTGAATTGTAAGCTGTATTTGCTAGAATTTCTGGAAAGATTCCAGCCACATCTAATGGCAGGTGCCTTGGTCACTCTCACAGATCAATCAAATATATCCTGCCACCCCCTAACACATTTCTGTTCTACCAATGCTGGAAAACCCTCACTCTCAGGGAGCAGGTGGATCCCTGACATCCAGGGCAGGCTGTGACCCCTAGTGCAGTGCTGGGTCTCAGACGCCAAGGTCCCTGGGGACTTGAAGAGACCAGAAGTCTTAACAATGACCGGAGGAAAAAGAATACAATCAGGGCTCATCTGCTGGAGCTGTGTTGCCGCCCACCCCTCCCCCCCCCCCCCACCAGGCTGCCCGTTCTGCAGCTGATAACCGGATTAGGCAGCAAAATGGGGCAGATGAGTACCCCAGGGGCCCTGCCTGGGAACAGGGGTTCCCTGGCCAGAAGCAGGAGCTGCTACTGTCAAGCCATAAGCCCCAGCCTCAGGCAGGAGCATTTACATGTGTGAGTACCCTACTGTACTCACCCAGGACCCAGTGGGAAATGCCAGTGGTGGCGGATCACAGGGGGCACCGGTGGCAAAGGCCCCCACAAGATGAAGTGATACCCTGGCCCTTGCTGGTGAGTGTCACACATATTTTCCCCACACCATCGCTGGCAAATCTCCAGCTCAAAGGCAGCTGAAGGCAACCTTTACCTGTGTAGCCCTGGCTGCATGAGCAGAGCACTACCACCGTAGGCAACCCTCCTCTTTTTAAAAAATGTTTTCCTCCCTGCTTGCTTTCAGCGGGCAGGCTGGCGGTTTGATCTCCCTTGAATGCTGTTCCCTTGTTTGAGGCTTCGATTCTGAGAAGATTCAAGGCATTGTCCAGGGTGGCGGGATGTCGGATTGATTTCGGGTCCTTTGTGTGCATGTGGAGATCCTGAATGAAGCTGTTATGCTCGTCTGGGGCTGGCGGGCAAGCTGTCCGGCTGCAAGCTGGGCCTCCTTTTGTTGTGGGGGCCTCACTGAGCCCAAGGAAGAAGCTCATTTCAGGGTGATTTACTGCCACCCAAACACCAGCTGTCTGTTACGGGGCCTCCGCAAAGCCCTGGCCACCCCTTTCTTGAGTGGAACCTCTTCCCCTTGTAAACGTCTCAGAGCACCACCCCTCACTTGTAGTCGTATTCATATTCTTATTATGTATTTGTGTGCATCTGTGGACACACACATCTATGTATAAGTATAAATGCACATATATTTTCTTTTTGTTCCCTTTTAGTAGAATTCTCTGAGTGAAGGAGGCAGGTATAAAAGCTGCTGTGCTGAGAGGTATATGACCAAGATTTCAGCCTCATCTCTGGCCCTGATTACTTGTGACCTTGGTCAAGTCACTGGACCACTCAAACCTCCATTTCCTTAGTCTGAAATAATAACGTTCCTTGTGATAGCAAGAAGTTACATTAATATGTTTCCAAGTTGTAACAAACAGAAAACAGCTTTCCTACACTTCTAACACCTTTGGAAAGCGTTATTCAATGAAATAGGAAGCAAAAAGCAATGGGAAGCAGGGGGGTATCTTAAAGAGATCTCTTAACCTGTCCTGTGATAGACACTCCAGGTGCTGGCAAACAGTGTTTAGACTTGGTCCAGTCCCGAGGAGCTCAAAATTAGGAGTCAAGGAGTAGACGGTGGTTCTATAATATGGAAGTGTCAGGTGGGCATTAGAGCAGGCTGTAAGAGTAAGCCTTGGACAGGAGAAGTCTTCAGGGAACTTGTACTGGAGCTGAGGGGTATTGTTTGGAACTTTGGAATAGACTTCGAGGGGAAACAAAATTGTTCCATGGATTTGAGGTGACGTTTTAATCCACTTGCTGTTGGTATAATAAACTATGTGAGACTAGGTAATTTGGACAGAATAGGATGGAATAGGAGTTCATTTAGGTCATGGTTCTGGAAGCTGGGAAGCTCTAGAGCATGGCCTTACCATCCACTGAGTGTCTGGGGAGAGACTTCAGGTCACAACATGTCTGAGAACTTGTATATTGAGGTAGAATAAGTGTGCCCCTGAAATCTTCTTTCCACTAATGGAGGCCACTAAAGCCATCAGGAGGGTCTCACACTCATGACTTTATCAAGTCTTAGTTCTCAAAGGTTCCCTCTAAATGCTGTTAGCACAAGAATTCAGGGGTAAGTAAAAAACATAGGAATTTCTAGGGACGCACATCCAGATCACAATAGGCAGCAAGCGCAGTGTCAGCTGTTCCTTCTCTGACAACTGTCCTTGCCCTGGGGTGGAGCTAGAGTTTGAATGGGGATTTACAACACAGTCAGGTGTGCAGAAGAGTCACCCTGCCATTTCTGTCTTGGGTAATTCGATACTATGTGTGCTGTCAATCAAGCAGAAGACGATCTAGAAAGTGAGTCTCATAGTTCAAGCGAGAATAGTGCTAAAGATGTGGGACCACACCGGAGACAGAAAAGGTGGGGAGGGAAGGCCTGTAAGCTATGCACCTGATGGCATTGGACTTAAGGAGTTGGATAGGAAGATATGAGTTTGCAGAAAAATCTGTGTTTCTGTAAAACAGGATAAAGTGCAGTATGAACTTTGTAGCATCAACTAGATAGACTCAATAAGTACTCAATAGCTATCATATCTAGTAATGAATACTGTTACTGCCTTTTTACATAACTGGGTGAGAGGTTGCCTCTATACTGTGCCCCCCAATAGGGAATATATGCAAAGGAATAGTTATTATTACTACTACTACTACTACTATTATTATTATTATTATTTTATTTTTAATCTGGACATTGGTAAGAAAAGCAAGATGGCAAGTTTTGGTGTATCTAGCACTGAAAAGTATAATCAAATGTGACATTTGAGAATTAGGTTTTTCTGACAGGTGTCTTCCCCACGTGATGTTTAGCTTAATATTCAGAATATGGAATGTATTTAATAGTTATTTAATACATTGGCTTAGTGCATGGTCTCTGACTAATCAGGGGCTTTTAGTTCTGTGATAGTCGTTTATTCCTCAGATGATAAGACAGTGGCAACTAATGCCCTGCATTGAAGATGAAGTGAAACCTGGAGTTGGCACACCTTGTGGGCCAATAGAAATAGTGATGTGGCAGGGAGGAAGACAGGAAAGCTAGGTGGAGGAGGCTTCTTAGTATCATTCACTGCATAGAGGTGAGGTGAATTGGAGACAGAGAATGATGTGGATGCACAGACCACTAAAGTTGGACCACAGTAACCTGCTTTAGTCTAGGGTTTGATGGTGAGAGATAGAACTTGGCATGGCAGTGAGCCAAATGCCAACCCCTGCCTCCCTGGAACTTAGGAAGCAGGATGTGGGTACGCTCCCCAGAGGAAAGCCTTTCTAGGGGTGACCAAGGCCCTGCTTCTTTCCTGTGTTTGCTTTCAGAAATCTGTTCATGGCATACTGGGGCTTTACTGATAGTTTCAGCCTTCATGGACACTGACAATCTCACAGGCTTTTGAGATTTAAATATAGAAGAGACTGCAGGGTCACACCTCTGGGACCTGCTCTGAGAGTGCCACAACAAGATTCAGAGCCTGCTAGTGTCCCAGAGAGAACTGAGAACAGCCTGTAAAGTCCTCGGGAGTGCTCCCACTTGTAGTGCAGGTGAAACTATCTGGAAAAGTGACATACTAGTGCTGGCCCAAGCCAGGCAGCCAGAGAGTGGACAAAGAGGGACCACCACTCAGACATCCGATCCTCCCAGGCTAGAACTTATTCTAGTATTTACGTACAGCTTCATATTGCTATTTATGTGCACGATTACAAGGTTAATGCTTTTCTCTGTTTCTTACCTTTCCCACGAGTGAAATGAAGGTCGGCATTTTATAATAAGTGTTCTGTGGAACTCACTTATTCAGAATGGGAAGAACGTGAGAGGGCAAAAAGTATTTCAGAGCAAACAACCACACAAAAAGGTTAGGAGACACCTGGTTCAAGAAAGCTAAACAGATGTCTTTGCAGTGGGATGTCTCAAATCTTTTAACATGTTAACAAGCGCCATGGATAGCCAGGTGTGGTTGAGTGTGAGACCTTTCAAGGGCTTATTAGGTCCAAGCAGACACCTACTGCATCAGCTCTCCCTGGATCACTCTCCCATGTTGATTTTTTTTTTTTTTGTAGCAATAGCCTCTCAGGATAGGAATCATAGATGTTTTGGTCAGTGGACTTTTGTAATTACGCTGTGTTGACCCTTCTGCCCTGAGAGACTGGGTAGGGTCAGGAGGGTTGCCATGGCTTGAAAGCATGTGAGAGAAAGACCAGAGAAAGAAGCTTTGTGAAACCACTCCTTTGAGCGCCACTCATCCCATGTCTGTCCTTGAGAATGTGGGAAGGAAGGAAGGGAGGGGGGGAGGAAGGGAGGGAGGGAGGGGGGGAGGGAGGAAGGAAGGAGGGGAGGGAGGGAAGAAAGCAGGGAAGTCATTTCATCACTTCCAGAGTCCCTCACACACATAAGTTTCTCTGAACCTGTGTAATAGATGATCTCTTTGTTTTTTAATCAGAAAAAAGAAAAGGGTAGCCATGCAGGCCTGAAGTGAATAGGCGGGAGGGGAACAAACACAAACATTTGTTTGCTTTTCCAGGGAGAAGAAGGAGGAGAGGGGAGAGCAGAAATCGTTTTATTGCTTTGGCCTCATCACTTACATAAAAATGCCAGGGCAGTTGCCGACTGTGGTTTAATCTCAGGTCATTCAAGCACTTGTGATTTTACAAAGGGTGAGTTGACACTGTGAACTCAATCCAAGTCTACTCAAGAAGCGTCTTGGCAAGGAAGTTGTGTGTGCTCAGACATCACAGGCATGTCCATGCATGCACATGCCAGGGGCAGAGCAGGTAAAGGGAGCTGTGTCCAGATCTCTTTTAACTTCTACCTCCTTGGCTTGGTATTTCTGGACCTTGAATCCAGATGTAAAGATCAACCCATGATAAGCGCTTTTGGCAACTTGGTTGGAGCCTGTTATTTATTGAGCAATGCATGATGGATCGTGTAACGAGGCAGATTTCCACTTACTGCCTGGGCACGTGGAAGGCCATACACCAGACACAGACGAGTGAAACAAGAGTGGAAAGTGTCTTTCAAAGTCTGCTGTCGAGCTCTGCAGGCTTTTCTCCATGACCACAGAGACTACTGGTCTGTCAGTAGAAAGGTTTCGGGGTGGTTATTATATGGCAGCATCGTGGTAGTGTGGGTCCTGAGAGCAGAAACTGAGGCTCTCCAAGCATCCCTCATACTTTCCATATTCCTAGAGACAGTTCCTCAAGGCAGGTGCTTAATCACACTAATGGCCTTTTCAAGTGGGGAAACAAAGGCAAGTCTTTTGGGGAATGTCAGGCTCAGAAGGTAGGTCAGAAAGGTACGAATTTCTTCATAAAATGTTTATATTGGGTTGGGGATTTAGCTCAGTGGTAGAGCGCTTGCCTAGCAAGCGCAGGGCCCTGGGTTCGATCCTCAGCTCCAAAAGAAAATAGAAAAAAAATGTTTATATTGTGGTCTTAGCCTGATTGCAATAACAGAATACTACAGAATAGGTGCTGTTGTGGTTTAAATGTGAAAACGCTCCCAGAGGCTCCCCACTGGTGACACTGTTTGGGAAGGTTGTGGAACCTTGAGGAAGAAGGAATTGGTTTTGTGGGCTTTGAGGTTTTATAGCTCCTCCCCTGTTCTTGCTTCTTGACTGTAGATGCAATATGACCAGCAGGTCCCCTCTCCTACTGCCGTGCATAGGCCTTCGTGATGGACTATATCCCCTATTCCATAAGCCAGGATAAACCTCTCCTTGCTCAGGGTTCTTCTGGTCAATCATTTTGCCATAGCAACAAGAAATATAACAAATGCAGATGGTATAAACCACTGAAGTGTATATAGCGTAGAGGCTCAGTGTCCAAGGTCTAGGTGCCAGCAGACTGAGCTTCTGGTGTGTGTTCCTCCTTTCTAGTTTGTAAATAGATGTCATCCGGCTGTATCTTCACATAACAGAAGGAGGAGAGGCCGCATCTCTTATGAAAACACCAATTCTATCCTAAACTCTACTCTAAGGACTCCAAATAAGCCTTAAAGGTACCGCCTCCTCAAACCATTGCATTGGGGGGCTGGGCTTCAGCATGAATTTGGGGATCATATAACAATTGAGAACAAACCTAAGTTTCATTTGCATCCTTAAACTTGAATCAGTAGACAGTCTTCAGGGATATTTCAGAGTCCCAGTAAGATAGAGTCATTAAAGAGGATGTGTGAATGGATGTAAGTGTCTGCACTGGCACATCATCATGCCAGACACTGAAGAGATTCTTCTGGGATTGACATCCCAGGCACATGTAATTTTTATAGAGCTTCCCCATTGAACATCGAGAAGGAAAAGAAGACCCGATCCCTGTCCTCGGGAGGATTAGCTAGGGTATTGAATATATAAAATTATGAAATATTTGAAAAGTAAATAAGGGAAGACTGGCATGCAGTTTTAGAACTATAAAAGGCAGCAGATCAGTGTGGGGGAGTCAAACTGGACAAGGCCTTCTGGGCTTATTGGTGTGTGTGCTGAACCTTGAAGATGGGAGGTATTGTGGTTGTGGTAGGGCTGATGGCTGTGAATAGGCATGAGTAAACACGCACACGTGGGTGAGCTGGTACTGGGGGTCAGAGAGAGGCATGGCAGGCTGAGGATTATTGCATTTGTCTACCTCCTGCAGGTCACAGCAAGTCAAAGCTTTTCATTTCATGTTTCTTTGCTGGTTTGTCTCTTTATAGTACAGTCAGCATAAAGTGTAGACCCGAGACAGGGGAACAAGAGGACAAGGGAGAGCTCAAAGTGGCTTCTTTGTAGGCATCGTGTCAGGGGCCACTGGGAATGTATAGACAGCAGGTCACAAGCTCACACTGTGAAGTTGCAAAATATTGTTGCTTACCTGGAGGTGGGAGTTTGAAAGAGTTTGAGAGCGGTAAGATGGAGCTTGGAAGGGAAGAGGAAGTCTGTGAGGGAGTGAATTAACAAGCCAAGGGCAAGGGTATCATGTTTGACTTGGTGTTCAATCGTAGCATCCCGTCACTGTTCCACTTCTTCTACTTTTATGGTTTCCAATTTTTTATTTTTATAATTTAATTTTACATGTCAGCCACGGATTCCCCCCTCCCCTCAGCCCAGCCCCCCATTCCCATCTCCTCCAGGGCAAGGACTCCCCTGGGGATTCAGCTCAACCTGGTAGATTCATTCCAGGCAAGTCCAGTCCCCTCCTCCCAGGCTGAGCAAAGTGTCCCTGCATAGGCCCCAGGTTCCAAACAGCAGCTCACGTACTAAGGACAGGTCCCGGTCCCACTGCCTGAATGCCTCCCAAACAGATCAAGCTAATCCACTGTCTCACTTATCCAGAGGGCCTGATCCAGTTGGGGGCTCCTCAGCCATTGGTTCACAGTTCATGTGTTTCCACTAGTTTGGCTATTTGTCCCTGTGCTTTTTCCAATCTTGGTCTCAACAATTCTCGCTCATACAAACCCTCCTCTTTCTTGCCGATTGGATTCCTGGAGCTCCTCCTGGGGCCTGACTGTGGATCTCTGCATCGCTTCCCTCAGTCATTGGATGAGATTTCTAGCCCGACAGTTAGGATGTTTGGCCATCCCATCACCAGAGTAGGTCAGTTCGGGCTTTCTCTCGACCATTGCCAGTAGTCTATTGTGGAGGTATCTTTGTGGATTTCTGGAGATGGTTTCCAATTTTTATGACTATTTATATGTAGGTGGAATTTTCCTGGTCCTGCCTGGCCCACGGTCAGGACAAATCTCTCTCACCCACCAGTCCCACAGCAGATTAGACCCAACCAAGTAAACACAGAGAGACTTATATTGCTTACAAACTGTATGGCCGCAGCAGGCTTCTTGTTATCTAGTTCTTATTATCTTGAACTAACCCATATCGATTAGTCTATAAGTTGTCACGTGACTCGTGGCTTACTGGTACCTTACATCTCGTTTGTCATGGCGGCGGCTGGCAGCCTTCCACTTCCCAGAATTCTCCTCTCTGCTTGTCCCGCCTATACTTCCTGCCTGGCTACTGGCCAATCAGCATTTTATTTACACAGAGTGATATCCACAGAATTTATATGTTGTTGTTTGCTTTATCCCTTGCTATTTTATGGGCTCCAATTTGACTCCTTTCTTCTCTTCACAATTACAATGCCAGACACTTGAGAGCAGAGTCTGTCTCTTTGTATCTCAAAGTGTGGTGATGACAATTTTTCCTGGGAGATGCTTGATGACATTGACTACAGTGCACTTGGAAACAGGCGCCTGTGTTAGCCTGCTTAGACATTTAGAGTGAGATCTTGTGAGGTGCTGGACTGAGGCAAACAGACATGCATCTTTCACAGTTCTGAACCTGAGAAGTTCAAGGCCACGGTGCTAGCAGTTTCTCTGAGTCTGGCTGCCTTAGCTAAATATTGGGTGTTTTCCTTGTCAACAGACCTTCCCCCTGTCCTTACATGCTCTTCCTTTTCTTCAAAAGCCACCGATTTCATTATGAGAGTTCCATCTGCATGATCTCGTCCAACCTCAATGATCCCTCAATTGTCCCATCTCCAAATACTTTAGCATTGGGGATGAACACAGGGAGAATACAGTTTGGGCCAGAGCAGTCATGTACAACTTTGAAATAAAGGAGAAGAGAAACAACAACAACAAACAAACAAACAACAACAAAAAACCCCAGAGACTAGAAGAACAATTTTCATTTCTTTACTTAACTTTTATTTCATTGAGTTCCCCTAATTGAGGTGATCTCTGGCTGTAATGTGAACTACTACAGGACTCTATTAGGTCTTGAGTGTTGGGTCATTGGAACACTGACTTGGGGAGGGCCAAGAATTTATGCTTCATGCTGAGAGAACCAGAGTGTCTGTCCTTGAACATGTGGTGCAAAGTGTACCTGTGGATGTCAGATGTAGAGGCCAGCAACAGGAACTCTTCCAACTAGAGGACTATTCCATATGAGCTATTGTTGGGCTCTTTAGTGGAGGAAAATACATCATGTTTCTGTAGTCAAATAGTGGTAACTCTAAACTTGACTGACTATCAGTGGCTGTCTGTGTGTCATGTGGAAAAATGAGTGTGCCTGACACATTGTGCATATTTTATATATTGCTTAAGGGATGTTTGGCTGTCACAAGAACTCCAGGTAACTGATAGGGAGCTAAAATTGCTGAACAAAAATCCAGCATTTATAAAGAAAGTTTAGGTATACTTGACTGTACAAGGGATATTTAATTATGGCTCCAAAATCGTTATGAACATCCCTCAGTGGACTTTGGTTCTTTTCCCATCTTTGGGTAGATAACTTTGAGTGTTTGTGAATTTAAGTTTTTTGGAATAGTGTAATGATTATCTAAATTATTCTATTATAAATCAAAACTTGGGAGTCAGATATAAGGTTAAAACCTGATTAATCAGAGAAGTGGTGGAGAAGTCACCAGTGACCTCCCCTCTCTTTCCTTGATCCAAACTGCCTGAGAATCTTTCTAATCCCTCTCTACTACTTCCTGTGTCTCTCTATAAGTCCAGGGTCCTCCGAAAGCTCTATGGCTGATTCTGGTCAGCTAGTAGCTAGCCCCTCCCTCTGATTCAAGGTAAACTTTATTGTTAGTCTCGGGGGAGGGAGGGGTCAGAGTGTGATCAAAATATTCCACAACAGAAGAGTGTATAGCTTTCATCAGATTGTCAAGATGATCTTGGACACAGGGAAAGTTTGATTTCAACCCTTCAAAATGGTGGATGAGGAAACCAGGGTTTAGGGATTGTTCATGACATGCCTAAGCCCTCCATGAGCAGGGACAGCTCTGCAGGCTTTGGATCTGATAGCGTGGTATTCTCTTCGCCTTTGCTTTCTGACAGAGGAAGATGATTCCTTTGCTTGCAGATTATTTCCCAAATCCCACTAAGAGGGATGAGCCACTAAAAGGAGATTGATGATTGATTTCCTGCCAAGGCCTCTAATTCACGGAGGCCGCTTTTGTGCTGGGACTGAAACAAACCTCCCAAAGACTTACTGTATAAGAGCAAGAATTTTGTGCAATAGGATAGATGTTAAAAGGCAGTTATGAAACTTGGCACTGACAGTGTCTGCCCTTTGTTAACATGTTTATATGGTGCCTTACCTCCAGTGTAGGGGCCCAAGTATGGTGAATAGGAACATAGATTTTTCTTACTTACTACTACAGACATGCCCTTGCCTAGCCTGGGAGAGAATTGGGTATCTAACTAATGATTCTTACAAAATAATAGTAACACTTCATCACTGGACTCTCTCTGACCACTCACCTGCCCACACATGAGTAGATGATCAAATTCCTGGTGGTAAATGTTGTCTCTACCTTATGACTGATGTCCATGAACTTGAATGAGCCAGATAGAAAAGTTTTAGGTGAGCATGATGTGAGGTTTGTGTTGATGGGGAAGGATGATGTCCTCAGAGGAAGTCAAGGTAAAGTGTGTGGAAGTCCAGGTAAAGTGTGTTGGACCAGGTATAGTGGAGCAAGATGGGATGGGAAAAGAACCACTCATACTCATAAGTAATAAGAAAGTCAAAAATATGGGAGGCCCTGGGTTTCAGGTATACAGAAAACTCTTGGGCATAAATTTGTGGTTGCCTAAATGATAGCAGACAAGTCTAGTTAGAGAGGTCTGCTCAAAAATCTAACAGTTGGACACCTAAGACTCATGGTCAACCCAGATTCTAACTGACTTACATTTTACATTTCTTGGAGATTTTTCCTTGCATTTACTATAGGTTAGATTTGCGCAGTATCTTAAAACTCTGTAAACCAGGTCTTCTTTTCTTCTAAGAAAAAGAGAGCTTTGGGGTGGTCCCCAGTCTTCTTTGCTTGAAACAATCTGAGATGTCCTGGTTCCAGTTTGCTCTCTGTGTCATTTTTGCGACATTTCTTGAGTGGGGATATTCTTGCTGAAATATGTCTTCCATGAGACGGTGACATACTCCATCATTCCAGATGTGGTCTGATTAGCGCAGGATACAGCGGTGCTCCTGGTAGGCTTCCCATGAAACACGAGGCCCAACTAATCTAACTGCTCATGTGAAGTCAAGTCTGTTGAAAACATCTAAGATTTGGCACTTGCCACTGAGTCCGCTTATTCTTTTCCAGCTGTGTCACCAGGAGAATTTATTATAAAAATGAAACAGCAATTTACGGCTTCACCTAGTAAGTTGTAGAGGATGGTGGATGGGCCTGTGTCAAGGCTTCTGAGGAATTCTGATAGAGAAACGGTCTTCAAACATGTGGGGTCTTACATATTCAACCCATAGCATACCCCTTTGAGAAATGCTGGTAGTCAGTTTTCAGCAACAGCCTGGAGGTGCTCCACCCTGACAAACACAGTCTTCACTCAGAAAGCTGGGTGTCAAGGACAGGTTTGTCCAGCCACCAGCTGCCCTACAGTGACTAGTGAGAGTGCCTGCCCTTCTGCTGTGGTCCTCTGGTCACAGCTGATGTTAAAGAATGACAGCATTTTCCAGGGGGTCTTCCTTTTCCTACCCTTTCTCTGCCTCTATTCTCTCTTCCCTAGCAATTCCCAGGGCCTCTGCCTAACAAAGCTCATTAACCTCCTTAGCGAAGTGATGTCATTTCTCCATATAAAGCTCTGCCCTGCGAATGTGTCACTCTGGGAGCTTCCTCTGAGAAGGCCTTTTCCTCACAGGGCTTCTCTATGAATGGAAACCTTCTCTGTCCACATGGAGATGGTTTCTCTCTAGGGAGGGGGTGTGCTGAGGTAGATACCAGGTGACACTTTTCATGCATTTATGAAATTCTCAGAATGACTCCATCAACTCACAATTGTAGCATTTTGATTCATGTGGATTTCTGTGTGATCCAAATTCATTTGCCAAAAGGCAGATTTGGCACATGAAGTTATTTTCTTCACGGGTTGGTATGGGATACATTCTAGTTCACACATCTGAGGTCTGAGCCCCGTTGGTGTTGTTCAGTAGCACCAGCTGGGTGCGGAAGCTTAGGCTTATTTGTGAACCCTTTTCTACCCTCTGCTGTGAGTTTGGCTCTAGGGCCAGGGTTGGTTGGCATCTCAGTTCTGCCACCTATTAACAAGGTGGGTTATCTTGGACATGTCATGTGGTCCTTCATCATTTCTGTCCATGACATATATTTTGAATGAAGTGCACTTCAGTACTGTCAATGATTCCCATCTCTCTCTGCTGGGACCCTTGAAGCTTGGTATTACACGGAGCCTGTCTTTTTTACTGATGCTGGTTCCTTAGACTGGCTCCATGCACATTGCCCACCAACTAACCAAGTTCATGTGCATACCTGTGTGGGTAGATATACATGGACTTGGGTGGTCCATATCCACTATGGCTAACCAGATTTAGTTACTTGAGGCTTCAGTGGCATTATATTAAGAATATTGACTAATATTTACAGAGAGTTTCCTGTGTACCCGTTTACGCTGTGTTTCATCTACTGACCTTCCCAACAAATAAAAAGCAGGTATTTACTAGGTAATGAAATGGAGACTTACAGAGAGGTTGAACAGTTTGTCCTAGGTCAGATTACTGGCATTTGAACCCTGACCCCAGAGCCCAGGCTCTTACCCATTCTGTTAGAAATTAAACGGAAGCAATCTATAAGGTTACACAGTGGTCTGGGGGGCATATTTCTTCACCATTGTCGCTGAAACTCTCGCAGTTCAAATTACGTTGAAGGATGATGAGAATCTAGGTGCTGAGATGCTCCAGGATACAGTTGCTCATTAGAAATGTGTACTTCTGAGAATGCCATTTTTGATTGAAGGTGTGCCCGTTTTTGTGCCTAAGAGCTTGCTAAGAGATGGAAGGGGAAAGGGGACTCTATTAGGAGAAAGATCTGTCCCCTTCCTGTCCTCTATTTAATTCACCTCCAAGCCAGGGAGATGAGTGCAAAGATTCCGGAAGCAGAGAGTGGTGTACTTACACCCAGAGAGGACACACTCCCAAGCTTACAATCCCCAAATGAAGGGAATGGTCGAATGAACCAGTTTTCTGATCAGTCCCTTTTCTAAGTGTCCTCTTCTTGAAAGACGTAAACCAGGGTAGCTGAGAACGGGGCTCAGAACCTAAATTGTAACCACTCCAAAAGGCACTCAGACAACAGAGACTTTTTAAAAGTATTTGCTACTCATTTAACAAATGGCATCCATTCAGTGTCCGTTCTTGGTGCTGTAGCCTTTCTGACTGCCTCCGAGTCCTTCCTTATTTGATGACTACCATGGTGGTATAGGAGACTGGAGACTAGACTTCTACTGTATTTGCCATTAAAAAACAACAACAACAACAACAACAACAACAACAAAACCAAAAAACCAAAAAAAACCCAAACTTAACTAAGGTGTATTTCCTCCATCGTCCACAGTCAACATGCACTGCTGGGTCCCTTGATGTCAACCGGGACCACTACAGTTGCTATACTTAAGTAGGTTTGGCTTAGGGTCCCTACTTGGGGTCCTTCTATCAAGAAACCTAAACATAGGCCTTTCCAAATTGAAGAACATCATCTTTCTTTAATGGTTCATAGCTGGTGAACAGTGCTCTTCTATGATGGACAAAGAAAGCATATTTATTTCAGTTGTCAAAACGAATTCAACTTGGTTCTATGCACAGTAATGCTATTATTCAAAGGACATGGAATGTGGAGGTCTTTTCATTGGTCTCCAGGAGCAGGGAGTGCTGTCCGAATCTTATTTCAGGGGGTGTGTTTAGAATCAGCAGACCCTAAAGCCTCGGTTGGTATCATCTGCTAAGCCTCAATGCATAGGAGACACAGTCATGTGTAGAACATAAACCCCTCACTGAAATCTTAAATTATCCAAACTCCGAGAATTCGCCTGGTCTAGCTGGCTGTTCTCAGGGAGGCGCTTCGTTTTCAATTGCTTTGTGTTTTCCTCTTTTGGCCTTTGAGCAGACGCTTGTCAGTTTCATTCCTATTTAAAGTTAGTTTCACCTTTCAGTTCCCTCATCCACCTTTGCCTGAGAGAGTTTCAGTTCCTGTAGATTTTGCGGGGTGAGTTATGGAAGAGACTTGTTCATGTCTAAAGTGAGAAGCGTTTCCTGGAGCATCACAGGGATAGTGGGCTACATGGGGGGGAAGGCAGTTTGTTGAAGAGAGGGTCTATCCTCTTGTATGATGTTGGGCATTTCCTCCCCGGAAATTGTGGGGCCTCCTGTGCCTCTTCAAGATCGTGAACAAGACAGATATGGTTCTCCAATCTGACACTAGGAAAAAAATTAAAACGACACAAATAAAAACCCAAACAAACCTCTAGACTTATGTTTAGGCATTATCTCATGCCAAGTAAACTGGAAAATTGGGAGGTGAAGGTAGGTCTCAAACATTAGAGTTTTGTCCCATTCCCCCAGTGTTAATGTGAAACTAGGGCCAGAGCCCCTGGTCTAGGTTCTTGCTCAGGACCTGGACTCCTTTGTAATAGAGCACTGTTAGGAGTTGCCGTGTTGGTGGCCCTTGCTACAGTAGTCCTAACAACAAGAAGGTAATAAGCCTCCTGGAGTCTTGGTCTGCGGTTTCATTTCCTGTCAAACCACCTCTCCTTGCTTGGTAAACATCTGGTGCTTCTCATTTGAAAGGTGACCATCTAGAGTGGCTTTACCTTGAACTTCTCTGTACTTCCTTGTTGATGCAGAGGAAGGTGACTTGCTTCTGAGGCCACAGACAAACCTTCTTGAGTGGAGAACAGAGGAGGTGGATCTGTATGACTGCTCAGAAGAGACCTGAAATGCCTTGAGAATGCTTGGACGAGCTGTAAAATATCAACCAGGATCTTAAGGTAGCCACCAGCAGCAAAAGCCCAAGTCAAAATTTTGGTGAATGATATAGACTTGTCACAGTCTTTCATCAAGGGAGCATCCTTTTGAAGGAAGGGTGACAGTAGGTTGCAATGTTCCACCGGCCTGAAGCACTGGATCTATATTTGCTTGCACCAATGTGTCTTCTAAGGCAGCCTGCCTTTTTGCAAGAGATGTACGTCATATACATACTGCTTTTGAATGCAACTTCAATGATCCTTGTTGCATACGAACAAGTCTCATGATAACCATATGAGGTAGACAGAGCATTGTTTCAGTCTTCCTTTTTCCATCCTGATAGGAGAAACTGAAGCAAAGAGAAATTTATCACATTGTTTATGTTCTATCAGATCCAGAGCCGGGGCTTAGACACAAGCCTTTGGCTCCTGGCTCAGATCCCTTTTCTTCTCTATGACTAAGAGTCAGATTGGTGTGTGCTTGGGCATTGTTGTACCCTGACTGACCTAGGCCAAGTGAGACATAGAGATGGCTAAACTAGAATCATTGGGTAATAAAGCAGACCAGCCGGCCAGACGGGTTTTTCCACTTCTGCCCCTTTCTTTGGCTAATTCACAATTGTAAGATGGTTCTAAAGACATTTCTTGTCTTTTCTTTTTGTTTTTGGAGGGTGGAGATAGGGAAATGCTTCTTGCCTCATGTTTTACTTACTTTTTTTCCTACTTGGTAGGCTACCCTCTCCTGGCCCAAATCCTTTGGGCCAGACCAGAACCCACCTCCTTAGAGAGTGTTTCTTGACAGTAGTCAATTTTTGGTATATTCCCAAGCAAAGCGGCACCTTCAGCAGCAGGCATGGATAGGATTCAGATCTGTAATCTTGGGTTTATGAGACCAGAGACTCACCACTTGGCCACCACTCCCTTTTGTTATCTGGACAGCACATCACTTAGCACATACACTTTGCATTTTATTCATATTTTTACATGCAAATAAACATAGAGATACTGGTCTGTTCTTTTCTGTGTGCCGCCTGTGGAGATGCAGGTGGGTGTGGAATGTTTAGTGTGACACAAACTTACTGTCCTTTTTCTCTGCTTTCCCCATATAACGTTATTATCTCAAAGATCATCAGATATGCTGTGAAGTGGAAAAGAAAGAAGTACATGATGGGTCAAGAGTTTCTCACTGAGCCAAGGAATGTAGGAGTGGTGTCCAGAGAAGGAAAGGCAAGGCGAGCCTCTTTCTGGGGTGACCGGGCCAAATCCTTCAAAGCATATTTAACATCTCTGTCACCATCAATGATTAGCATTGGCAGAAAAAGGAACAGCCATTTCTGGAGTGAATCTGGGTGTCAGAATTTAAAGACCCTGAACTGAACTCAAATATTGACTTTCTTTTAGCTCTTAAGCCCTATTATTCCTTGTTCATGGTTGTTCATTCATTCATCCTCTAACTAGAATTGTGTACTTATTTGGAGCAAGGCAGAGTGTCAAGTAATACATAGCAGAGGGGCAGAGAAGATGTGGTGCTCACTACTGAAGATATCCACTCCGCAGAATGTGATCACACACAAAACATACACAGACACATAAGACGTGCACACACACATATACATATGCATCACACATGCCCTCACACATGCGCACACGCGCACACACACACACACACACACACACACACACACACACAGAGGCATACCCTTTGGCATTTCAAGAAGGATGGAAGAAGCAGTAGTCATTCAAAGCTGGAAATCCTTCAGTCCTTCTCTTAAGTACTTTCTGATGCTTCCTGGCAGCCAGAGTTTCAATAATTTTTAGTGAGACCAGTGTAAGCTTCTGATAGATTGAACTCCAGCAACCTCCCAGCCGCATCTAACACATGAGCTGCCGTTTGCTTGACTTTCCTCAGCCACTCTGGTCTCTCTCAGCTGAGCTGCGATTCCTTCTCTGCAGCCCTGGCTAATTTCCCCCATCTGCCTGACCTCTAACCCTTGGCTTGCAGTGACAGGGTTCTGTCCGACTGTCCTCTCCCAAGAAGAAACATCGTCTGCACACATACACCTGCTAAGGTTATTCCCTCCTAGCCTTACCTACTGAACTCCAAACTCAGAGGTGCCAGAGTCCTCATTTAGAATGCCAGTCAAATTAAGATTCTCCACCCCCTCAACCAACGCCCCAGGGTTGGTGTCCCTGTTCTGCCCAGCTGATTTACTTTCACACCTACCCCTTTCACTCCCAATCTGTGCATTTGAACTTGGCCTTTTATTCATTGTCTGCTTTTCTGTACTGGAGACAAAGCAGTCTGAAGGCAGGAACTTCGTTTTGCTCTTGATGTTACCAAGAACATAGCATCTGGTACATAGTGAATGCTCGGTAAATATTTGTAAGACGATGCATGCAAATAGAACTCAGAGGAGGCAGTCAGTGGCCCAGGGTGACCTTCATTAAAGGTCATGGGAGAGGTAAGTCTGTAAGGCTTCAGAACCATTGGATTGACAACATATTTGGCCACAGACATGCGGTTTTAGGAAACTCATTGAAAATGTCACAGACCAAGGTCCCTGATTTGTTGAAAGGGTGCTGATAGTAACGTGGATCTCCAGAGGAAAGATCTCTTGACGAAGTAGATGTACCTTTACCTCTCTGGAAAATAAACTTGATTTGGCTGTTCAACCTTTCAAGAAGGTTAATGTACCCAGTCATGTTTTTGTTTCTCCCTGTTTAGCATAAGGTAGTGACGTAGAGGTTATGTGGTGAGTGTCGTTTCTAGCAAGCAAATAGGCATTTGGTGAGAAGTTGTGAAGCCACTTGGCTTTGTTCTCATTATGCTTACTATTTTATACACGCTTGTTTATGTAAGGTTTTGTTGTTGTTGTTTGTTTTGCTTTCTCGTGATAAATGGCCAGCAACTTCTCCGCGCCTTGTGGAACCGGTATCCAGGATACAGAATAATTATTTAGTGAATGGAGGATCCAGCGTATATTGGCGCAGATCACATTAGTCACTATTCATCATGCTTGCTCTGACAGGAACCTCATCCCTTGCAGAAGGACTACTCTTCATTAAGGAGTAATGGCTGTGTGCAATGCCTGAGCCCCACTCTGGCTGCACAGCGCTGTGGCTTTCCCAGTTCTCAGCAGGACACCTAGTGGCACCTAGCCAGCTATTTAAAGAGCACAAAACAAACAAACAAATACCCAGGAGGCTTCACTCTTCTTCCACTCCTACTGCCAACCAAAAGAACTCAAGTTCTGTTGTCTAGAAGAGAGGAAAGGCGGGAAGAGGAAGAAAGGGGCAGAGAGAATAAAGTGGGGGAGGGGAGGGCAGAGGACGAAAAGATTCTGCTCCCTCAAAGGAACAAAATAAATATTGATCATGGTACTTGGAGTTATACTGTGGCGAGTGGTGTTTACTAGCCAGAACATAGTAGGGTTGAATCCCTAGTCTTTCGCTCCTGGTTTTCGTGCCAGGCTTATATCTGCAGGACAGTGGCCTTAAGATCTCTGGATTCTATTCTATCTGAAAGCTATGTCCCATGCTGGGCTGTGTGGGGAACATTTTTTTCCCATAATCAAATGAGCTCGTAGCCTGGATGAAGTTTATAACAGAACCTCCTGATCAGCTTCAGTCCAACATGAAGCACATGGCATTAGAAGAATAAGGACCAGTGAGAGAGCCAGGCAGTGCTTAGGGAACCCTAGATGGGGGCAGGAAGCCTTGAACCTGGGTGTTTAGGCTTAGAGAAGCTTTTAACTTTCCAGAACCTTGATTTTTATATGGGTAACAGTGCAATGGTAATGTGGAATACTGTTTAATATCAAAAAGGAAGTTCGTTCCGACACAAGCTACATAGGGGATAAGAGTTCAGGAATTCATGGTACGTGAAGTGATATAGACACAAAATCCATGTACTGCATGATTATACTTTTCTGGAAGACCTGGAGTATCTAGAGAGAGAAGCAGAATGGTGGTTGATGGGGCTAAAAGAAGGAGGAAATGGGCTGTTATTACATAATGAGTACAGATTTCCGTTTTATTTTTTTTTTTTTTTGCAAGAGGAAGTGTGTACTATGAATGTGCAGTGGTGTTAATTCCAGAACAATGGGAATATACTTAATGGTACTAAACTATATATTTAAAATAGTTAAGACAGTCAATGTTTTGTGTATTTTATCATACTCACTCTTAAACATTATATTTTTGAGCATTAATGTATTATAGCCTCATAGTGATAGGGAATCCTTAAATATGAAGGAAACACTGGATTCAGTCTGTAATATCCACAAAAGCTTGGTTTTTTGTTCTGTTTTGTTTTCTCAAGGCAGAGAAGGGAATTTTCTGTTGTATGTGGTTTCAGGGGGCAGAGTTTGAACACAGATAGGTAGACCTGTGGATCAAAGGTCTACCTATGATTCAGAACACCCTACCTTATAAATGCCGGAATAACAAAGGCTGCCCAAGAGGAATGGACTTCTCTCAGTAATAGCAAACTCTGTCTTGTGGATTGTTCCTGCAAGGTGACAGGAAGGACTGGATAACTCACTCAGCTTCCTTTCCACGGTTCTGTAAACCTCTGCTCTTTCTCTTTTCACTGGTGTGTGCATCTTCTTCTCTTTGAAAACTGTAACATCTGCCTCACCAAGAAGAAAAGTAACAAACACAAGCAAAGCAGTAACTCTGGAGTTCCTAAGGGCTGTAGAAGTTACATGTGAGGAAACAGAATCGCTGCATCAAATCTGCTATTGAGAGGGAGGGAATGTGTTCTCAAAGGAGGAACCAATTGTGACTTGATGCAGAAGTGTTTCTAGTTCATTCAGCAAAGGGATTCAGCAAACTCCACTCTCCAAATTGGCATTCAGCTTAATAACTGAATTCTTACTTTACTTGTTTAAAAACAGTCATATATTTGTAGATAAGAGCCTAAATGAATTACTAATTCACATAAAATCTTTTGTATGCTTTATAGCCTTCCCTTCTTGACTTAGAATCATTATAGGCCTCCACACCATCCCCAGCATCATGACTCCTGTTGGGTGCACAGGTTGATGCAGTGTGAAAATTATGTTGTTCTTGGGTCTTAAAACTTGATATAATGATTTATATACAAGGAAAATATTAAGTGAGGATAAAATGAACTAACACAAATTTGTAGGGTTTATCTTTAAAAAGCCTTTAAAGGAACCTTATATTCTTTAAGCCATCTACTTGGTAACCCAGTTACCAAGGCCATAAGTTAAGGAATAGT
>CABHPH010160372.1:0-12500 GCA_902168325.1 Peromyscus nudipes | reverse complement strand
CTTAGGATGTACTACAGAGCAGGAAAATGAGAAATGAGAATGAAGAATGAAGCAGAACTCTCTCTCTCTCTCTCTCTCTCTCTGTTTCTCTCTCTTTTACACACACACACACACACACACACACACACACACACACAAACACACCCTGCATGACCCAGACAGTGTTTATGTCCCATAACTAAATAGTTGTGTAAGCAGAGGTGGAGTTTTTGTCCTGACCATAGGGTCCCAAATAAACACACAAAAGCTTATATTAATTATAAAATGCTCAGCCAATAGCTCAGGCTTATTACTAACTCACTCTTACATTTAAACTAACCCATTTCTATTTATCTATATATTGCCACATGGGTCAAGGCTTTACTTGTCCTCTAGCACATCTTGCTTCCTGGGCGACTCGCTGGCATCTCTCCTGACTCTGCCCTTTTTCAACCCAGTCCTCAGTTTGATTGTCCCACCTAACTTTATCCTTCCTTGCTATAGGCCAAACAGCTTTATTGTTAACCAATGTGAGAGTAATAAATATTCACAGCATACAGAAGAATCATCCCACAGCACACTTGAGTCTAGGAACCTTAAGAAGAAATAAGAATGGTTTTATTTGCTATTTTATTTTTATTTAGTATACTTTCTGTACTGTCTTACTATGTAGCTCTGGCTTCACTGAAACTAGTTTGTGGTAAGTGGACCAGAAGGGCTTTGAACTTGTGCTGAGCCTCTTGTTACTGCTTCCTCACTATTGGGATCACAGGCATACTCTACCACACTAGGCTAAGAAAGAGGCCTTTTACATCATAAGTTTGGAAGCTTGGAAGTCTGAGATCAGGCAGCCCTATCTGTTGAGCCTCTGGTGCAGGCTTGGGGGTGGATGCTATCATGGTGGTGGTAAAGGCATGCAGAAGAGATTAGATGGTGAGGTCAGAAATGTCCTAAAAACGAGGATTGTTCTTTTACAACCCTGAATAAGTTCTGGAGAGAAAACGTGAGTCCCTTCTGTGAGTGGTGCCTTCCCTGACCTAACTGCCACCTACCAGGTCTACACAGGGCCTCAGCCCCTGGTTCGGGAAGTTTTAGGGGCCTCGTGCCAATGGTATGCAGATCATGGTACTCACTCAGAAGAGCAAGGAGCTTAGGTGAGACTGCAAGTCCACCAACACAGTCCAATCATCTTCTAAGTTTTCTTTGCTGCCTTGAACCCCATGGAGGTGCCCCAAACAGAGAGAAGATTCCAGAGATATGGTTACAGACAGAGACCCCTACACCCAGTGGTACCTAGGAACTTCATTCACCTCAGCTTTCCCCTAAGCTCAGCAGGACTATGTCATGCTTGGGAAGGAGCCAGTAGAAGGTGGAGGCTTGATCATATGTCCTCATGTGGCCCTTTCCACTCCCATAAAAAGCTACCTTGGATGTTTCCTGTTTCCAGGCCCTAGAGGTGGAACAAGAACAGAAACTGGCCTGGAATGATCCAGAGCAAAAGCCCTGTGTTGGAGAATCAGAGAGAGCACTCTGATTTCTACACACACCCCACCCCCCACCCCCCATACCCCACCAAGGAGTAAATATTATTGTGCTTTGCAGCTGATAGGTTGAACGAGTTCCTGTGTGTACGATTCCAGGAAGAAAGTTAATAAACCTCTTGATGCCGTGCCTCCCAGGCAGCATTTATTTGTCTAGCGGTCAGACTGGGTGCTGTTCATACAGTATTGGTGTTAGAATGACATTTCTTTTGGCCTTTAAGCTTTATGCTTCCTCCTCCCTTGTCCTCCCCGGGCCCAGGCCTCCCCGTCTCCTGTTGTTCCTCAGCACGTGAGTTTGATCTTGTAGAACCTGGCCTTTTCCAAATGCTGACTCTCTGGGTTGGGATTGGGTGGAGTGCCAGGTTTTCCTCTTTTCTTTGCACACAGGCCATTGTGTGACTGTAAACTTATTGTCCGGTGGCAGACTAAGTGGCATTTCACATGTGAGGAGTTTGGAGAGTTCTGTTTTTTCTTTAAACAAGAGAAGGAAAGGAAAACAGCTCAAGGACCCACATCTGCCTGGTGGTACAGGGCAGGGACTTCTGGTTGGAAACAAGTCTTCCCCTTTGGAGCCCTGGCCCAGCCTAGTCAGAACTGGAAACTGCATCCCTGGGAATGTTGGTGCTTGCTAGGGAGCAGGACATTCTTGGCTCTGAGTGCTTTTGGGTCCTGGGGTTATTTTCACAAGACTTTAACCCCAGGGTGAAAGGAAAATTCCATTCTTTGGCAGTGTGATATTTCTGTTTGGGCCATCCTCCTGAGATGAGATGTGCTGGGCTGGAGCTTCTGGGCCTTTTGGATCCAGTTCCACTGGCTACTGTAGCATGACTCTAGGCATGTGACTTAATATTTTCCTCACCTCAATTTTCTCATCCCTTCAGTGAGATGTGTGTTGGCATTTTGGTAAATAAATATGTTACTATGTCCAGAAATACCTGGGATTGTACTTTGCCTAAAGGAGAGCCAGAGGACAAGTTCAACCTTAATGGGAATAATTGCTCCTTAGTTAAATCTTTCCAGGAAGAGTCGTGAATTCTATTGGTATTTTTGGAAGTCTGTTGAGTTTTTGAAGGTATGATGAGATGTAGTATTTTGTATATGGATATCTAGGAGAGGACAACTTGGTTTTTAAATCCCTTTTATTCTGTTAATATCTATGGAAGATGAGAGACACTATGCTCACACCCATCCACAGAATGTGCAGTTTCTTTATTCATATTTCCCCTGTACCTACTCCTATTGAACCCTATTGAACACAGATTTATCTAGGACCTATGGCAATTAGAAAAATATGTCAAGGGTTTGTGAGCAAATATACTTGCTAAGGCTTTTGAGACCTCCCTACTACCTATGGACTTGCTTGCACAACTCTCCAATCAGTATTACCTATGTTGAAAGCAATCTTCCTTCAGCTGGTCTCCATGGAAGTAGTTAACCAATGGGTCTTAAATGCAGAGATGCCCCAGAAGCTACATGGCAAAGCTGATTCACAGGCAAGAATGAAGAAAAGAGCAAAGAGAAATGCCATATGCATTGCTGGCCTGAAGAACTGGGAATCTGATGGATGCTGACCCCTTCCTCACCATAGACAGCATAAAGTTGTATGTAGTATATTTTTTGGCAGCATCAACAGCAAAATACTTTCTTCTTGCTCCAGAATATAGAGACGTGGTAAAGATATTTCAAGTGTTGCCTTTTAAGTACTTGTCTCCAGTTGAGGGAAGCCCAAACCCGAAAAAACTGGAGAGTAAACAAAAACTCATTCCAAGTGCTTAGGCGTTGGAGAGTATCAGTTTAGGTGAAGGGAATGTGGTCTTAAGCTAAGTTCATACTTCAGATTCCAAGAAAGCATTAATATTTTTTTTCTCAGTCACCTCTCCCTCATATTTTTTTTTTGAACATGGCCTGATCAACTTAAAGGCCTGATCACTCTGGGGTAACATCCTATGGTAACATATACCATTGTCCAGTTGCAGATACTTGAATGCTCTTGTCCGCTGAGTGCAACAGAAAACAAAAGTTTGAGTCAGTAGATCATCAATATTGAAAGTACTGTGAAGAAGACGATAGAAGCCTTAGGAATTTTGTACCAATTCCCGATAACATCTTGCTTGGTTTGTTTTGGGCTATGGCTGTGGTTTGGAGGTTTTATTCCCAGAAGGAGGGTCCATCTTTACCACCTCTTTAGATGTAGGCATGCATTTCAGCATATTCAGGGTAAGCCCAATGAGGAGTGAGGCCATGGCCAATTGTTCGACTTGGAGAGCTCTACTGAACTATACATTCCTGACCTCTGTTAGGAGGATGTACCCACCAGAAGAGGAAGTGTGTGTGTATGTGTGGGTAACTGTACGTGTGCATGGGGGCCTATACATTTCCCTAAGGATCTGCAAAGAAACCTGATGACCTGACATCCTATCTCTGAGGGCCGGTTCTGACGTGAACATTAGAGAGCTGTAAATGCTGGCCATCAACCAGAACCAGTGAAGAAACTGACAAGGGTTGCCATACAGAGTGTGACTTAGTAGTAGATGACTTGTGGATAGGGTAGGCACCAGTGTGGGATCTGGGGAACTTGGCATTGGAGATATGTATTCTAATTCCTCTATAGACACCTGGGAAGATGAGATTCACGTTTAGCTATGCAGCCTGGAAGGGAAGAGTCTAAGCCGAGATTTGAACCAGGGTCATCTGGTCCCAGTGCTAATCTGCCTCCCTGGCATGCAAACAAATGACACACTCTCTCAGTGTCATGGGTTGTATGTTCACAGACAGCTAATAACATATTTATAGCAGTCTGTGTTTTTACCTGAGTGTTATTCTAAGCTGAATCACTTTAAAGTTGATGTGACACTTTATAGAGAATATAAAGGCAAGATCCCTAGCGATGAATTTAGTGCTCCTTCCTCCCTCCATGTGCCCCCCCCCCTTTCAACTTCCTTGGAAATAACAGTGAAAACTCTGACAACCTTAGAACCTTAGACTCTGATATTTTCAGTTGGTTTACCTTGCCTTCCGTACTAGTCAAGGTCATGCCTGTAGCCTGTGCCTTGGATCTATTTTCCTTCAGATTTCCCCTGGAGAAGTAATTTCAGTGCATATTGATTCCAAATATATATATATATATATATATTTACCAGTTATTTCATACAAAGTGCACTGCAAATTCCTATACCTACCAGTTGAAAATGGTCTTCCTTAGCTCTCAGGTGCTCGGCATCTTCTGGGCAAGAAAGACCGCTCAAGTGATGTGGACATTTCTATGTGATAGATGCAGCCAGTGGGTAAAGCAGGTTCCATGTCTGCGAAGCTAGGATGTTTTTCACTTAGGTAGCATAAGGATTAAGGAATCTAGGTCCCCCACCCCTTAGTCTTTGTCCCCCTCTCCCTCACCCACTTCCTCTCCCACTCTTTCCCCACCCCCTCTGAATTCTGGGCACACCTGCATGGATAGAACACTTGAGTTTCAGCTCCCTGCCTTCTTCCCATCACTTCTTCCACAGCCTTGACTGTAACAGACGAATAAAATAATTTTACTCCGTCTTACAGCCGGGCCACCCCGGTCTACAGCATTTCTCTCTTACCTTCTAGTTCCTTCACCCATTCAAGTGACTAAGATTTTCACATTTAGATGAGCTTAGGAAGTCCCCAGCTTTAAAAGCACCACTTTTGAATATTGATTTCCTTGTCAGAATCTGAAAAACAATAAATCACACAGATTCGATTTAGATTCGTTAGTTCAAAGACTTCAAGAATAGGAAGGGCTATTCGAGGCCCACTCATCCACTGCCATGTGCCTCCTGCCCCTGATGAATCTGCGCCCAGAGAAGCCCATGCCTGCCATAGACACACAGCCTTGAGTCTGAGCAGCTCCCTCCACAGGCTGTTCTTTGCACTTAGATCACTATTGACACCATTCAGTTCATGATCCCCTATTCTCCCCTGAATGATCCTATCTTGCTGCTATCCCTGAATTGCCCTCTGACATCCAATGAACCCAGCTGTGTTAACTTAATTGCTATTGACTTGGCTCTCTTATCTCTTGTGAAGTTGGAAGATGTAGCCATCCACGTGAAGCTGCTATGTCAGGTAGAGGGCACGGTGTTATGAGCAGCCAGTCTTGAAGGTGTTTGGATAGACTTAAGCAGGAAGCATTTGGGAGCACTTTTCACTGCTGGTATTTTCTTCTCTTTCTCTCCTTTGAGGCTTCGTTGGGCTCTCCACCTCCAGGGCCTGTATTGAACTGCAGCTGATTGACATCGGGGGCATGCTGCCTCTCTTTCCAACACAGCCCATGTTTTCCATGTGGATGGCCATTCAAGTCCGGCCCAGATTGATTTTTCCTGAAAGGCTAAAAAAAATACGATTTCAAAACTAGACAGAGTCTACTCTCATTTCATTTAGTGGTACTGTGAGGTGGAACTGTCAGGATAAACACTATCTAGCAAACTAAAAACTCCCCAAAGCCAGAGACAGGAAATATGGCAACTATTTCAGCTCCTGGACTCCAGGGCAGCTGGAACCTGTGCATTAAAAAGCTTTCCACTTTTCTGTAATTTCCCATGTTTATCACTCAAGATCAGCCAGTTGGGCTGACTCTCTATTCCTAAATGATCATCCTTTACTCTTTTATCCAGAAAGGAAAAGGGAAAAGAAACAGCCAACATCTAAACAGCGCCACAGGGAGCCAATTTCCTGGGAAACTTGACTTTGCAGCATTCTAACCTGGGAGGCTTGTACCAAAGCTGACAGTCTCATGCTAGCCTGTTGATTAGAAGGGGCTATTTTGAAGGTCAAGAGAACTTGCTGTTCACTCCTGGGCATTCTAGTTGTGTGCTGTTTGTGCCTCAGTTTCTGCAAAGGGGAGAAGGATTCCCCCCCAATTGGGGTGTTTCCTAGGCAACCAAGGAGATGTCAGGAAGGAAGTAAAAGTGCTTTGGAGGTCAAAGTGTGAAGAGCAGCGCTGTCAGCGGCCACATGGTCATAACCAACGTGCATTGCTCCTTCCACCCCGAGCCCAGCTTTTCGTCCTTTGCCTTCCTGAATATGGGAAGAGAATGAAGGGTCAGAATGTCAAAACGCCAGACATTCTGGCACGTAAAAGTGAAGGGGCTCTGTCACTGTCTCTTAGAGACTCAAAGTCAGTGTGGCACTTATTAATTCATCTATGACCATCAACTGTGGTGCTATGGTTGTGCTTCTTCTTGTCACAGGTATGAGCTGCTTCCTGCAGGTGCGTCTTCTCTTCAGGGGGACATGGTTGCACCTGTATGCCTCCAATACTTTTAAATCTGTTCTCTCCAGCAGAGTTAGGCCTTCCGCCCAGTTCTGTGCAGTCAAATCCAGGACCTGGGCAGCTCCTGGTCAGTAGTCAAAGTAAAAGTTGGGGTATATATTGGACTTTGCCATGCATTTATACTTGGCACTGTCACCATTGTCTGAGAAAACAGACTAATGAAGACATCCAAATCCCAAATCCTACCACACAGCTTTTAAGAAGTTGAAATGGGCCCATGTTGGTCCAGTGATGAAAACCTGATGTCCCTAACACTTTGTTGCTGGGTCTGAATGGCACTACTCCTTGTGAAAAAGCAGTGGATGGAGAGCAAGCTTCTCAGTTCATTTCTGAACTTGACTGTTAGATTTGCAAACTCTAAGCAAATTTCTGGGATTTCACTGACAAATTCCCTGGGGCATGTAAATCAAGCTCCCTCTGTGTGGAGATGGGCTAAGGGAATGGCTGACACATTCTCTAAAGTATCTTTCTCTGCCCGGGACCCCTCCCTTGTTTCCCTCTGGAAGAGACACTGCCAAGACTTGAGTTGTTTAGCTTGGCTCTAGTTTGGAAGAAGTGATTCTGAGGCTGCCTTGTCTGAGTGTCACTTACGGATTCCTGGTGTCTGAATGTTAAAAGTACAATGCGTTCTAAAGAACACAGAGCAACACCCCCCATCCCCCACCCCTGCCTCTCTCACATTCTCAGCTAAGAGAAAGTCAATGCCCAAACCCTTGGGCACCTGCTCTCCATCATATTGGAACTGGGTGGAGGACATCTAATCATCCACTATTTTCCCAAGCTTTGTTCCCAGTGAAATTGGGCTCCCAGTTGAGAACTTTATCAGAAGCTCAACCCTGTTAATTTTGTGCATGGCACTTGTGTGGCATACTCACAAAGGGGATCTTAGGCACAGAATACTAAGCAATCGTTATTTTTTATCATTTGACTTTTCTTAATCTCATTCTCATTTTCACTGAGCATACAAACAGGCAAACAGAAAGCCTATTTTATTACTTTTTCTTTCCTGGGATCAGGACATACTTTTCTTATACTGGTCAATCCAGTAGTAGAATTCTGTGCCTTTCCACTGAATGGTCCAGTGTGTTATACTCTATCTAAAGTTCCATTCTAGTATTTAGTCCTTCCTTTTTCATGGCTATGGTCCTGTGAGGCTAACACAGAGGAGGCCTGGGGAGCGCTCTACAGTGGGTGAGATTGGAGATCTCAAATTCTAGCCCAAGTTTGGAACAGACTTGGAATTGCTTCACTGTATCCCCTGTAGGAGCGGCCTGCTGGGATATATTTACTTAGCTCCAGAGCATTTGATGCTGTTCAGTGTCGGGTGATGTCACTAGGTCAATGCCTTTAAGCTGGGCAGCTGAGTGGAAGGAGAAGGATGAATGGCTGCTTGAGGCCTGAGGTTGGTGCCCACTGAGCAGTGGCTGGAGCAGCCTCCCAGCCACCACCACATGTTGATTTTGTAGTGAGATCATTGCCTTGTCTGGGCTGTTAAACGCAGTTTAATCTTCCTTAAGACAGGGCTGGACAATGTTGCTTTTGTGACTTCAGAGAGTCACTAGACAGGTTAGAGGAGGCTAGCTTTACACATTCCAACCCAGAGAAAAATCATAGCCTTGTAAGGAAGGCAGGGAATGTGTATTGCTTCCATTCTCTTATGATAGGCGCATGCTCATTATCCTCAGAGCCTTGCATATAGGGAGAATGTTAGAAGACTGCAGGGGCACTTCAATGGTCTAGTGGGAAATACCTTTTTTATAGCACTGCACACTTTCTAAACTAGGAGTAGCAATTCCAGAAGTACGAGAAACATACGTCATATGCTCCGGATGTTAAAATGTATATGAAGTGCCTCATCCACATGGCTTCTTTCTGTGTCTGGAAGGCTCTCCTTCTCTCTCTCACAGCGATAGCTTATCGATGGTTACTTTGGGGGCAAACACTTGGCAGGAGACAATGTAGATCAGAGGATGGGAAGGCGGGAGGGGAAGAGGGGGCATGAGAGAAAGATGGCTGATTACAAAGCCGCCTACTGCTGACTGTGGGAAGGTTGTGAGGGCAAAGGCTTTGGAGGAAAACATTATTGAAGTCTGTATGAACTTACCAGACCTTCTGTGAGGGCAGCCAATGTAACGGCCTCCCTTCTGTCCTTCCACACCAAGCCTACAAGTCATATAACCTTCCTGTTTGCTGCCTTTTAGTTTTGTCTGATTGAGTTTTCTTTCACCCTGCCTTAAATATTAGACTAGAATCAGATTTCAATTACAACTGCAGTGTGTGTGTATGTGTGTGTGTGTGTGTGTGTGTGTGTGTGTGATACAGTTTAATCTGTGAGATACACACACACACACACACCACTCTGCACTTTTCTGCTAACCATTTTGAACCACAAAAGGGTGAGAAATTCTCCAGCTACACTCAAGAACTGTCTGTTTCCTCACAACCAGTGGCCAGCTGCATAATCACCTCAGAAACAAAGACTCAGGCTCCCCCTGTTCTTTCTTCCAATTGTCTCAAATAAGCACTGGTAGGAGGTGTCCTTGCTCCCATTCTCCAGACACCAGGGGTCACCCTCTCTTCCCCCTTCCCCCATTCCCTTCTTTATGAGTTACAGATTTCTTCTGCCGCAACTCTCACCTCCACATTCCTTTCATCCCATGAGGATCTAAGATGTTACTGACTTTCATAACTTTTTAGAAAAACAAATCATAAATTCCATTTATTCATTCATTCCCAAATATCCACTTTGTCATACTGTAGGGTATGTCCACTTCTTTCTTGAGTTTCAGAAGTGACTGATTGAGTCCACGCTAGAACTTTTCCATCCCACATGTGGTTATATAGTATTTCTGATTTGAAATGTCCATAGACACATCGTAGATTCATTTGTGTACCCAGCCAGTCAGTGACTGCCGTAGAAAAGTGGCTGTGTTGAGCATGTCAGTGGACCCCAGCCTTTCAGTAGACAGGTTAAGTCCAGTGCTGCCCCACTGGACTTCAGTCTGCAGAAGAAAGAGCGATCTTCATGAGGACTCACACCAAGCTGTAAATAGAGAGCAGAGGCAGAGCGTGCTACCATAGCATGTAGAAGAGGTTCTCACCAGGATGAAGGCTTTCTGAAACCAGTGGCATCCATGCTGAGAGCTGAAGAGGGAAGAGTGAGCCAGGTCAATGAGTGATGGAATCAGAGGAAAAGCAATCTGACTGGGTGGGTGGGAAGCTGCAGAGCAAGGAAGGGAATGACTTGTTCCAATGACCCTAATACAAAAATAAATCTAGGGCCTTGGCAAACTAACAAGTGCCATTATAGTATGTCTGGAGCATGCAAGGGGAGCATGCTGCCTGATAGGCTGGGAAAGTAGGTCAGTGGGAAGTATGAGATGAGTGAAGGAGTGGTAGGTGTCTTCTAACCCTCTGAACAATTCTGTGCTTTGTTCCACGGACAATGGAAACATTATTCTAGTTCATCCCCCCCCCTTTTTTTTGTCCAGTGATAAAATGCTCTGATGAAAAGGAAATGGTTTTATTTGGCTGATACGTCCAGGTCATGG
The DNA here is from genome assembly GCA_902168325.1 of Peromyscus nudipes. Lineage (NCBI taxonomy): Eukaryota > Metazoa > Chordata > Mammalia > Rodentia > Cricetidae > Peromyscus > Peromyscus nudipes. The sequence continues at coordinate 2,133 of CABHPH010160372.1, read as the reverse complement.
ACCATCATGGAGGGAACTCAAGGCAGAAACTCAAGCCAAAAGTTGAAGCAGAAGCAGTGGAGGGATGCTGCCTGTTGTCTCACTCTCTGGCTCATGCTTAGCCAGATTTCTTATACATCCAAGAACCGCCTGCCTAGGGAATGGTGTTACCCACAGTGGACTGAGTTTTCCTACATTAGTAATCTAGAAAATCCCCCACAGATATGGCCATAGGCCAATCTGATCTAGGCAATCCTAAAATTGAGACCTCCCTCTCAGATGACTCTAGGCTGTGTTAAATTGACAGTAAAAGCTAATTAGGACACTCATTGACAAGTTTAAGCAGGGGGTTACTTTTTTCTCTACTAATTGTTTTAACTTCCCTAGGGAAAATAAATTATAGGGTCATGAAGGAAGGTTGTGGGGTGTGTTCATTAAACAGATTTTAGAGACAGGGAAGACTTAGCACACCATATTTTGACAGACTTCCTTCTACCACAGTATTTTTTAATGCTACTACTTCATGTCACAACTGTGTTTTTTGTTTTTTACTTTTTTTGGGGGAGGGCATCACCCAGCTCCCAAATAAATCACACATGGAGGCTTATTCTTAATTATGAATGCCTGGCCTTAACCTGGCTTGTTTCTAGCCTGCTTTTCTTAACTTATTTATCTCGTCTACCTTTTGCCTCTGGGCTTTTCCTGTTCTTTTACTTCTGTATAACTTAGTCTGAACTTCATGGCTTGCTGGTTGTGTAGCTGAGTGGCTGGCCCCTGGTGTCCTCCTCCTTCTCTGGGTGCTTCTTTGTCTCCTTCCAGTTTTCTCCTTCTGTTTATTCTTTCTGCCTGCCACCCCTGCCTATCCTTTCTCCTGTCTTGCCATTGGCCATTTAGTTCTTTATTAGACCATCAGGTGTTTTAGACAGGCACAGTAACACAGCTTCACAGAGTTAAGCAAATGCAACATAAACAAAAGCAACACACCTTAAAACAATATTCCCCAAAACACAACCATGCTGAACAATGATTCATACCCACATACACATGCATACACACACACACATACACATGCATACACATGCATACACACATACACACATACACATGCACACACACACACACACATGCATACACACACACACACACACACACATGTAGGCGCGCACACTGGGAGAAGGATCCACACCATTTTCATTTATTTATCTTCATTGCTTACCACAGTTTCTGGCATAAAAGTTTTCCAATTAATGTTTGAAAATTAGTGAACTGACGAAGAAATATATAGCTCCTCATAGACTCCTTTCTTGAAAGAATTTTCCCATTAAGTTTTCCTTGGATGTCTAGAGGGCAAGTGATGGAGGATGAGACCATAGTGAAAACAACAGCAACAACAGCAACAACAACAACAACAAAACACTAAACCAGTAACCGGAGTTCTCGCCCACTTCAGCCCATGAGGAGCTGAGTAGATCAGGCCAAGGTCTGGTATTTCTTCAAGTATGAAATGAAGGTGTTAGACTGTCGAAAGCCTATTGATCACTTAGTTTTTGTGAGTCCGTGACATACAGTGCCATAGTACTGTTTAAATCAAATATGGCCTTTGCTCTTGGCAATCCTCACATTGTCATAAAAACGTCCTTTGTAGAGAGATGTCAGAAAACCTGGGTTACTTCTCTGTGGGTGTTACATGATCCCCCCCTGCTCTGAGGGACTAGGGATAATGAAGTAGCTTCCAGGAATGCAGAAGGACCTCAATCAGGGGGACTCCTACAAGCATGCTGCTGGATCTTGCAGGGCATGAGCAGAAAGCACAGTGTCCTTTATGAAGAGAGATTGCTTTTCTTCCTTTGCTCCCATAAAGAGAAAGGGGATAAAAGAAAAATATGACTTGAGCTTTCATTTCCTGATAAGAATTTCCTGTGATTTAAAACACATAAACTATACTTTTAAAAGGAAGATAATGCATTTTTGTTAGTTGGCCGTGGTGACTGGATTAGGGGGGAAATGTATTCTTTCAGCTGCAAAGTGTAGGTTGAACAAGAGTCCTCACAACTTTCCTTTAAAACATATTTATTTACTTTAGAAAGGAAAGTCAGGAAGAAGCAGAAGGAAGCCCTGCCGAGAGTCCTTAACCACAAAGTGCCATGGCCCTTT
>CABHPH010160371.1:9699-44054 GCA_902168325.1 Peromyscus nudipes | reverse complement strand
CTGGGAGTGTGACCTTGAAGGAGTAGAGGGATTCCAATCCTTTCCTCCTCTTTTCTTTCTAACCACAGTGAAGTGAGCAACTCCTTCCATGTGCTCCCCGCCATGATATGCTGCCCCATTACACACTCAGAGGAACAGAGCCAATTGATCAAAAACCTCCAAAGTTGTGATCGAGGGGCTGGGAGATGGCTCGGGAGGTACAGCGCTTGCTGGGCAAGTGTGAAGACTTGAATCTGATGCCCCAAACCCCTGTAAAGCCAGACACTGTGGTAGTGCATGTCTGTAATTCCAGTGACCCTGTGGCAACATGGAAGGTGGAGACAGGACAGTCTTCAGAAGGTCACGGGCCAGCAGCCAACCTGATGTATGCAGTGGCAAACCAGAGACCCTACCTCAGCCAAGGCAGAAGTCAAGGATGAATACCGGAAGTTGTCCTCTGACCTCCACGTGTACACTGCAGCATCCATGTGCCTGCCCTTACAGACATGTATGTGCATGCATACACATGCACCATACACACAAACACACCTAAAGATTTGGTTTTAATCTGAGCCAAGATGAGCCTTTTGTCTTCTTAGGTTGATTTCTCACAAGTATTTGTTATAGTAAAGGAAAGCTGGCAAACATACCCGCTCTCCCAGCAGGATTCATTTTCTTCCCAGTCTACCCCTCTCTGCTCTGTCACGTCTCTACTGCATGCCCTCACATGCACCATCATGCCCTTTCCTTCAGGACTACTCTCTGAGCAATTTGTATTTTGTTTATAAATGCACACTTTATTCTTCCCAAACAGGGGAACACGAAACTAATCCAAATACTTCTGTTTCCTTTCTTGGTATCTGTACACTCTACCTACTACAGTCTGTACGTTTCCACCAACTGTTTGTGAACAGGAACAATTCAGCAGAACTAAGGGCTTGCTTTCTGTAGCTTCGGTGTGAACTGTTGGCTAATACAAGGAATAAGCGTGAACAAGGAAGGATGGGATGGGATTCCTTGGTCATTGTACTTCTTAGAACAACTTTTGCACTCAAAGCAACTTTTGGTTCCGTTGGGAAATGCAGAGCCTCCCGGGGCTGCAGCTCCCATTGAATCAGAGTCATGCTGGTTTGAAGCTTGATGACAGGGTTCCTGTGAACCACGCATGGGAATTTTGCAGCACAGGAAGTGAGCTCAAGGTGAGCATGCTGTGGAGACTGCAGGTGGACGAGCCATGTGTGCTATCGCTGACCACAGGTTGTCTACATTCTCCATTTAGACTTCATCTCCAAACCGCCAGTTCAGGCACTAAGAATCCAGGCATGGAGCCCTTCTGAGTATGAAGTCACCAGTCCACACAGCCAGCCCTGGTGGACAGCTACCTCAATAAAATCTGAGTCCCGTTTTAAAGATGGGGATGGAGATTCAATTCTGATTGACTTGGCAGTGTCCTCATCTCATAAACGAGAAATTCCGAGGCTCAAAGACACCATCCATGTAGCAGTCATAAATCAGGTTCAAACCCAGCTCACTACGCAAAGCCAGAATACCTTTCATTCTTCTTGGACTGGCCATCTGAAGCAGGGGGAACTGTTTTCCACCTCCTGGTTCTTGTGTTTCAGTGGATTGCAACTGACCAGAAATCTGTGTTCCTGGATTTCCTACAGGAAGTAATTCTGCGTAAACATAGATACTTCCAAACGGTTTCTAGGGAGAACTACGTAGCGTGCATCTATCTATCCATCTGTTTTCTCTGCTCTCAGTGCTAGGAGACCTGAATAAAAGGAGGATCGATTCAAATAGTTTATTAAAGGAAGCCACCGGAAGTCCCAATAAAGGGAGCCAGACACCAACTGTCTGAACTGCACGGTCTCATTTTGGAAATGCGTTCCGTTTGAAAATGCTTAGGCCTTAAGCCTGGAGAGCCTGCTTCTGCTCCTCTGTGCTTGGGAAATTCATGGGACACTGCTGTGGAGGTGTGTTTCAGAGAGCGACACTCAGGAACTGAAGAGGAAGTGATGAATGAGCAGACATGATTCGGGCAATGCGGTTTTCAGATAGGGCTGCAAGAGAATATATTTTTGGGTGCGTCTGTTGGTATTTAACTTGGAGACTGAGCATATAGTAAATCAGGAAAGCCAGTCACTGAGTACAGAAGGGAATGTTTTATGTATGGCTCTGACAACACTCAATGACTGCCTTGGTGGAAGGGGTGTGGATTTATGCTTCCACCCTCGCAGGTGGTAGCAGCCAATATGAAGCAATGCTCTCTATCTATACCTGAGAGCATTTTTTTTTTTTTGGTTCAACCTGAGGTAAAGGAATAGGCTAGGGCAAACTGTGGGCTTTTTGAAATGTAACCTGTGCACTGATTGCCACTCTCTTAATGGATGGAGAGAGATTTGGAAGCACACCACTCAGAGTTCTTTCCAAGGCTTTCTTGTGCAGTTTCACACAGCGCAGGCAAGTCTTATGAGTCCCTGATGGACCGCTCCTTTAGTCCACAAGGCCAGGCTGCTTTACCCAACAGTAGGTACAGTGTCTGGGTCCACAAGAAAACCATTTCACCTGAAGAGTTTTCTAATCAGAAGAGAGTGTATATATCAATAATAAATAAATATTTAATGATGGATCCAGCATAGATCATACATGTCTTTACACTAGATACTTTCCAAATGCAGGAAGCCTGAAAAGCCCAGTGCCTAAGGCCCATGAAAATGAGGAGCCCCTTCTTGGAGGTAACACGGAAGCTCAAAATCTAACCTCTTCCGTTCTTTCCAGGCAGAATCAGAGACTTCCCATGGCCTCTGATCGGGACTTGGATGAGGATGAGGTGTTTCCAGTCTAGAATTAACTCTCAGAACCTCAGGCTGAGGTTGGAGGCTGGGTGGGAGCCACCTCCCTTCTGCCCTCCAGGCAGCACTCCCACGTCTCAGCAGCTTTCACCTCACACACACACCCCACCCTCACCTCACTGGCTCATCATGAACTTTCAGGTGTCTCTGGGCATCTCTCCAGCTTAGGAGTCTGCTAGATCCAAGTAGCAAAGCGGCACAAGTGAGATGGTTTACGTGACTGAAACTTTCTCACGGTCCAGGAGACTAGATGACTGTAAATTAAGATGTCGGCAGGGTGGGTTCCCTGGCCCTCCTCTACTGGTTTGCTGGTCATCTTTGGCATCCTCTGGTTTAGAGAAACAGCACTCTGACCCTTCATTTTCATGTCCTCTTGAGTTCCATAGTTGTGTCTAAAGTTCCAAGTTTTCAAGGATACATGCCATCGTGAATTAGAGACCACCCTACTTCTGGTGCTTCATCCCCCTCAATACCTGGGATGGTATTTTATTGCCATTGAGATGTTGGCAGAAGGGCTTTAAGAGGAGATGTATGATTAAGACGGATCATTGCCTTTCTTGGGGAGTCCAGTTGTTCTTGGGTGAGTGAGGGGGTTCCAGAGGGTTATGAAGTGAAGCTGTTCATGGTGTCTTACCTCTCACACCCTCTTGCTCACCTCTTACTGTTCTGTTTGGAGATGAGGCAGCACAAGGCCCTCTTTCAAGCATTGGTGCCATGCTCTGAGAAATTCTCACCTCCAGAACTACGAGCCAAATTAAACTTCTTTACAGATTATCCAGTCTTTGGTAATTTGTTATAGCAACAGAAAATGGCCTGAGATACCTGCCTCTTAACTGCTTCCATCTGCCCTGTTTCCAATAAGGAGCTATTCTGTGGCACAATTCAACCCACAACACCAGTTCCGACCAAGCCCGTATCTTGGTGTGGGTCTTGAGTACAAACCCTTTCAGTCCAATGTTCCAGAAAGCAGCTGTGCAGGCACATCTGTCCAGCTTTCAACCCTCCCCCTATACCCAGGGAAAGGTGAGATGTACCTCCCGGCTTGCAGGAGTGTAACCAGGAAGTCTTGCACCTAATGCCATCTGAAAGTTAAGGGAAAAGAAGCAGAGGAGGGTGTCCTCCATCATGGACTTTCATAATTTCAAAGCCTATTGTTTAGCAAAAAGAAGGAGGTAAAGAGTTGACATCAGAGACATGGTGAAGCCGAAGGTCGCCAGGCATGAGAACAGAGCTGGAGGAGACAGACAGGCAGGACCAGAGCTAGGAAGATTTATCTGATCGTCTCCATGCCAACCATGTAGCGCTCTGTTCATTAGCAGCCTGGGGGATGCAAGTTAGGCCAGAGTCGGAGCCTAGATGCTTTGAAGAGTGGGCGTGGGAATGAGGAGAAAGGGGGCTTGGAGGACTGGCATCGAGCCAGGGTGTGTGGGCAGCATGGGGTAGTTCAGCAAAGTCACTGTGGTTCTGAACCAGTTCGCTTTACAAGTTATGACGTCTCTAGAGCTAAGTCACCTTTGTACTTAGTGTTGTAATTTAGCAGTGTTGCAACGCACAGGAAGGGGTGTACTAGAACAAGAGGAGACCTGGGAGATAACTGGGTCTGAATTTCAATTCCAAACCCTGGGCCCATTTGGCCATCAGCAAAACATTTTATACTTCAGGCCCCAAGTTCCCAAATCTGTAAAGTGGGAAGAAAAAAAAACACCTATCCTGTAGGCTGATGTGAAGGCTAGACATGCTTCAGGTGGAATGGCATGTAGCTGGTGAGGAGTGAATGGTACCTAGTAATCATGGTGAGAGAATCTTGCACCAACCAAATGACAGCATCATTGGAACCATATGCAAAAAGTCAAATCAAAGCTTTGGCATGTTGGAACTGTTCCTTACTACGTGGGTACAAATGTGCATGTGGGATCCCAAGAATTGTTGCTGATTAGAATTCTTGTCCAAGTGGCATTTTTTCTCTCTGGTGGAAATGGGTGGAGGGGGTCAGGATCATGCTGGGAAGTTTACCCTCAGTTATTACTGAAGGACCAACTAGCTGTCCAACAAATGTCCTGGCATTCGACCTCTGTTCTGCTTTCAAAAGTGAGTGGAAAGGTAACACTAATGATGAATGTATGCCTGGTGTTTACCGTGTGCCATGTCCCGTTCTTCATGTTTGTGCATCTGTTGACTACTTTTCTCCTCACTGTGACAAGGTGCCGGTGAAGCAGCTTAAATGGAGGAAATATTTATTGTGGCGTTTCAGGGCATTCATACCACGGTCACTTAGCCCCACTCACGAGATGTGAGGGTGCAAAGGAGATAATTGCTCATCTCATGGCAGACAAGAAGCAGAGAGAGGAAGAGGCTGGGGAGACAGCAGTGACCTCCAAAGTCACCCCGCACACACCCTAGGGACTGCTGGTGTCACCAGCTGGGACCAAGGGTTCAACATATGAGCTTGCAGGAGACATTCCATACTCAAAGCCTAACAATGTGCATCATCCCACTGAATGCTCACAGCAAACCTATGTGAGAGTGTTATAGACATGACTTCATTTATACAGGTTAAAGCACAAGAGCGTAAGAGGTAAGGTCTGCTTCCAAGGCACAAGCTCATCGTCACTTTACTGGCATTATGTCCCCTGTATGCTGTGGTTTTACTGAAGCCATGTGTGTGCATGTATGTGTATGTGCACAAGTGTGTTCATGCACTGATGTGTGAGAGCTCACGGACTTTACTTCCCAAGTCAGTCATTACCGGAAGGAAAGGTGAATTGATTCATCTCTTCTCTGTTTTTTTATTTTCAAGGAACTTAGTATTCACAGAAGGGTATAGTAACCTTATAGGAGATTGGTATTGAGGAGGTTTGAAGCAAATAGGACCTCACAGTCTTAAACATTTTAGTGCTGATTCCCTCTCATGGAGTATTAAGTGTTCCAGAACACTATAAATAATGGTAATATGACTCAGTTCCTAACTGTGTCATGGCCACCAGCTCAAATAACTCCTTTCCTTTACCTGTCTTCCAATGGAACAGCAGTTCTATGGTTGTTATATAGCCATTAAAAGTGGTAGCTGGGGCTGGAGAAATAGCTTGGTAGTTAAGAGTGCCTGCTGCTCTTACAGAGGACCAGAGTTCCAATCCCAGCACCCACAAATGCCTGTAACTCCATCTCTAAAAGAATCCAATTTCCTTCTCTGGACTCACAGGTACCATCACAAAGACACATGTGTATTCACTCATATACACACAAAAGCTTTTTTTTTTTTTAAATCGGTTTAAAGGTGGATATTTAAAAAAAATTGAGTGTAAGATTTAGACAATACTTCTAATGTAATGTTGAATGAAACAACTGCACACTCCATATGTGTGTATGTAAAATAAGCACGCACAAAAACAAGGCCTAGAGGAGCAAGAGAAGGGAAAATTGTGAAAATTTTAAAACTCCCTTGGACTTCACTGACTCTGTATTAATGAATCAAAGAATTTGGGGAACTCGATCAACTCTATCCCCAAATACAGCCTTCCACAGGGAGTGGGGACCACTAGCCAATGTTAACTCTCCTGAGAGATACATAATATAGGAAGGAAAGTGTCAATAAAATGACACCAAGAAAATTCCATCCAAGGGTAAATTTCGTTCGGTTTAAACCCATTGTTGAACAAGACAGATTCATTGTTCTCTGGTTGTTAAAGGTCCAATCCACTGTCTTGATTCTAGTTGTCAAAGTCCCTAGAATAAGGTTCTGATACCGGGACTGGGAAATGGTTCCGCTGAGAAAGCACCTGCTCTAGGAGCATAGGGAGCTGAGTTTGGATCCCTAGCACACAATAAGAAGCTGGGTGTGGTGGACCGTCTATAACCCTAGTCTGGGGCAGGGAGGAGACTTCCATATGGAGATAAGTGGCTCCCCAAAACCTACCTGACAGCCAGTCTAGCCAACTGGTGAGCTCTGCGTTCATTGAGAGACCCTGACACAAAATATAAGGTGGTGAATGATCAAGAAGGACACCCAATGTCAATCTCTGGTCTCCAAAAGAACACACATATATGTATATGTACACTGCACTCTCGAGTGAACACACACACACACACATACGCACATGCACACACACAAAAGGACACTACTGTGTAAACAAGGGCCAGCACACACACAAAATTCACATACATACACAAATACACACTCAAACACAAACACCTATAGAGGTTCATACACACACATACACACACACACACACACACACAAGTTGGCTCTGAGGTGTGATTAGGAGAACTATTGCTCTCCCACATGTGGGAACTGGCCAGTACTTGCCCACCATTGGCTGAATGGTTCCTCTGAATTCATCATAATATCCAGAAGCCTAGACAGAGAAGAGCCACCTCACCCTGGCTTCTGCATAACAATGATGGCAACTGTCTCCTGGTGTATTGATCTCTGCTTCGCAGGTAGAGAAACTTGGACAAACTCAGGTAGAATGATTAATGAAGAACCCAAGCCTTTGAGAAATGCCTTTTGCTCCCTGAGCGGAAGGTGCCACATTCTTCCCCGACATTATTATTTTCAACACTTTACATGGTGTTAGATCACTTTTCTATAATCACTCCATTCTCTTTTATGAGGCTTGAGGTTTAATTGGAGGTTCCAATAAGACGTTTTATGTGTTTAATGGATTTTGGTATAATAACCAGAGACTGTAATGAAAGTCAGAAGGCCGGCTGACTTTTAATGAAGCTGCATGGCGTGGGGGTAGGGGAATGGATCTTTCAGAGAGACATCAACAGCCTCTACTGCAGTTAGACACAAAAATCCTTAGGGAAGAAGGAAAGTGTCTGGATATGTGTCCACTCCCTGCTGTAACAGACATTGAACTTGTGGGGGTGGTCAGTTCAGTGCTAGGACATGCTTAGATAGTATCTCCCACTGGCCGCTCTGGGGACCCCAGGGATGTGGCTCACACTTTCTCTGGTGCCCCCTCTGGATCCTCAGGCTGGATCGCTGTGCCACAAACTACCGGCTTGTCCACTGGCACAGTTTCTAACCCTTCTAATGCCGCCGCCTCCCTTCCTGTCTCCAAAATACACACTCACATCTTTTTAATGATTGCTCAAGGAATTTTTTCTACCGGGCACTGAAAGGAAAATGAGATTAACAAAAAGAACAAGAAACAAGGGAATTAAACATGACGGGAAACCTGCCCGTGTGCAGCTACCTCCAAGCGATTTCAGTATCTATTGCTGGTTAGGCATTCCTTACTTTCCCAGCCCTCTTGGGAATATTCGGTAATTGCAGACAAGCATTCTCACCACAGAGATATGCTAAACTTATATACTTGAAATACTGTGTAGTACATGTCTCAAGCATTAAGTCCTTGGCCGATACACGGCAATGGACAACCCGTAAGTGACCACTCAAAACCCAGGACCCTTCGCTCTTTCTGAGGTGAAAATGGGAAGCATGGATGACCTTGGCTCCCCATCCAGGCCACACAGCCTGACATTCCCGCCTTTTATTAAAATGTGAAGGGCACCAGTTATCTTCTGTGCTCTATATCCAAGACATATCCACCAGCGGTTTTCAAATTGCATGAGACACAGCAAAGGTTCTCACTCCTCAATAGTCTGGAGTCCCGGTCCCCAATCCTGCACACTGATTCAGCTGAACTCAGCAGCCCCAGCTGTGATTGCATCTGCAGCCATGTCTTACCCCTACTGATCCCGAGGACCACTTTTTGAGAACCTGAACTCTAGCCCTCACCTGGAGGAGCACAGGTCCGTGGCCTGTCTGCATTGTCCCCCCATCCCATCCCTTGGACTACTGCCACTGTCCAGGCTCACTTGAACTCTCTGGGGTCAAGGTTTGGCCCTTCAAGGGAAAGGGGCTACAAAGCCTTCTTCCTGTGACTAGTATTGAGCACTGGTTTGTTCTTTCACTTCTCCGAGAAGGCCACAATTGTTTGTAAACACATTGTTTAATTTGCTAGCAACATTGGCTTATGCTTTGGGGTTCCATTTCTATTTAATCTGTTTTTCTAGTCATCCCCACATTTGGATAGACACCATAATCATCTGCAGAACTTGCCAAACACGATGTTGAAGCTTACCCCAGGCCTACTCAGCCTAGATCCCTGAAGTCTGTGCCAGGAGTTCTGTGACTCTATAGGGGATTTAGAAGTCATCAAACATTGAGCATCGTTTTGTAAGCAAGTTGTTCTGAAGCATCAAGATGTGTCTAGCTCTCCTAGGGAGTGATTCCACTATGACACTGAACTCCACGCCCAAAATCTCACTTGGTAGATCTGAGAGCTGAGTGCTGTAAGAATAAGAATGATGCTTCTGGACCAGAGTCCACAAGTGAAGAACCACTAACTAAGCTAACATCTGGGAGCAAGTCGTACTTATAACCATGTGGTACCCATCACACCAAGCATCCAGTGTTCCTTCAAATAGCTTCTTTCCACCCCTAGGTAACTCCATTTGTTTTAATGTTTTTTTAAAGATTTATTTATTTACTATGTATACAATGTTCTATCTGCATGTATCCCTGCAGGCCAGAAGAGGGCGCCAGATCTCATTACAGATGGTTGTGAGCCACCATGTGGGTGCTGGGAATTGAACTCAGGACCTCTGGAAGAACAGCCAGTGCTCTTAACCTCTGAGCCATCTCTCCAGCCCTGTTTTAATGTTTTTAAGTGAAGTAGAATTATATTGCTTCCTCCTCCAGCCCTTTCCCCTCCAGCCCCTCCCAGTTACCCTCCCTTGAACCTCTCCAACACTCCCTTACTCTCTCTCTCTTAAGCTTATGTTTTTAAGATTTATTTTTATTTTTACTTACGTGTATGTGTGCATGTCTACGTATGCCTATGTCATATGTGTACAGGTACATGCAACGGCCAGAGGGCATCAGTTTCCCTAGACCTGGAGTTGGAGGCGGTTGTGAACTGCCTGATCCCAGATCAAAGCCCGAGAGGGCTTTTGGGTCACAGATCACCAGCAGAAGGGCAGAAGTGGTAACCAGAGGCAACCTCTCCAGGCTCTTTGCACTCTCTCACCCTCATTCAGAGGTACAGATGTTGTGGGGTATCTCCCAGAGAAGACTATGGACACAGGTTTAAGCTAGTAGTCTTTATTAGCCAACCAGCCATGACACTGTGTTTAGGATCCCAGTGTAGCCCTGAGCCTTTCTCAGGGTGAACTTTTAAGCACAAACTCATACCCTGGGTTGACATTCTTCAGTTAACAAGAACAGTTAGCCAGAAGAGGAACTACAGAAGGCAAAAAGCAAGGTTAGTACCTTTAGAGACTTTCCCAGAACTGTGGACTGATGGATTAGGTCTTTGTTCTTATTTTGGCAGGTGGTGCTGTCCACATGCTGAGATTTACAGCCTGAATGGTACACCTATCATGGAGTCAATTGTGCTAAGGTCTGGGGATCTGTTACAAGAGAGTCGCCCTGTAACCTTAAAATGACACTGTCAATAAGAATAACGAAGGCGGAGCATCGCCCCTCACCTTTTGCTGATTATTTTACAGGGCCCAGTTTGAACTCAGCCTGTGAGGCTGTTCTCATTCCTTCCTTTTTCTCATGTTACAGGCATTTCTTCAAACTTAACTTCATAAATGCTGCACTCACCCCACCCCACAGAACTCCAAAAGCGTTTCTGGGTAGTGGCAATTTTGCGGGTAAGTTTAGGGGACGGCAGAGATGAGGGGGCATCGCACAGACACAGCACAACTTTGACATCACTCTTATGCTGGTTCTTCATCGGAGTCTTCTTTCTTTGCTGTGTAGAATAATTTACATACCTTCTTCCTCTGATTTACATCCTCCCATCTAAATCACTCCCACGCCCTCCTCATCTTCCTTCAGTCACAAAGGGGCCTTCTTTGGGATTCTTCCTCCTTAGAAATCAGGAGGAAGGGAATGATGACATCTACCCTTCCTGTGTTAGCTTCTGGTACTGTAATAAAATACCCGAGATAATTAATTTGAAAGCAAAAGGGTTCATTGTGCCTTGCGGTTTCACAGGCTTCCGTTCATGGTCACTTGAAGCCTATCCCTAACCAGAGCACTGTGATTGTTCCTGTTAAATGTCAGCTTCATAGAATCACCGGGGAGACTGGCCTCTGGGTATACCTGGGGGAGGGGGCATTATTCTGGCCATGTTAAGATAAGATGATCTGCCAAATGTGGTGGCGCCACCCCCTGACCAGGACCTGGACTGTATAAACAGAAAAATGTCACTAAGCACCAGCACACATTAACTTCCCTGTTCCCTGGCTGTGGGTGTCATGTGACCAGCTGCTTCAAGTTACTGCTGCCTTGACCTCCCTGCCATGACGGACTATACCCTTTCTCCCTTACGTTGCTTTCGTCAGACTATTTTACTTAGCAACAGGGAAACCAAGACAAACACTGTGGTTTGAGCATGTGATGGCTCAGACTGGCTTACTTTATCAGACCGATAAACAGAGGGAAAGGACTCCAGACTCCTTTAAGGGCTCATGCCCAGAGATCAAACTTTCTTTCACTACGTCTGTGCTTGCTGGATTTTTATCAACTTGACATAAGCTATTGTCATCCCAATTGAGAAAAATGTCTCCGTGGGATCAGGCTGTGGGTAAGCCCATAGAACACTTTCTTTTTCTCTTTTCTTTTTTTTTTTGGGGGGGGGGGTTGAGACAGGATTTCTCAGTGTAGTTTTGATGTCTGTCCTGGATCTCGCTCCGTAGACCAGGCTGGCCTCGAACTCACAGAGATCCACCTGGCTCTGCCTCCTGAGTGCTGGGATTAAAAAGGTGTGCGCCACCCTTTTATGATTGTTCCATTGACGATGAACAGTGATATGGAAGTATAAGCCAAATAAACCCTTTCCTCCCCCAAATTGCTTTGGTAATGATGTTTCATCATAGCAATAGTAACCCTAACTAGGACAACATCCCATCTCCCAACACTTCCTCCACTTTCCAAAGACCCTATGGGGTGGCAACCAAGACTTTAGCATATGAGTTATAGGGGGATAGTTAAATTTCATACCATAATACCTCCTCCACCTCTAAGCCTCCCCAAGCACTAACTCCAACAGAGGAAACCTGGGGGGTTCTCTTTTGGAACAACTGCCTTTGGGCAGTGTCTAAGTTAGGGTTTCTATTGCTGTGAAGAGACACTATGACCACAGAAACTCTTATGAAGGAAAACATGTAATTGGGGCTGGTAACAATTCAGAGGTTTAGTCCATTGTCATCATGGCGTGAAGCATAGCAGCATGCAGCAGACATAGTGTTGGAGAAGGAGCTGAGAGTTCTACATCTTGACCCACAGGCAACAGGAAGTGAACTATTGACCACACCAGGAACAGCTTTAACATATGAGACCTCCAAGCCTGCCCCTACAGTGACACACTTTCTCCAGCAAGGCCACACCTACTTCGACAAGGCCACACTTTCTAATAGTGCCACTCCCTATGGGCCAAACATGCACACACATGAGTCTATGGGGCCATACCCATAGGCAGAGTTCACATATCAGATGTGCTCTTTTTCCCAACACAAAGCTAATCCAGACACAGGAAGAAGGTAGAAGCAGTGTATTCTGGGAGGTCTATGAGGTAGTGTGCCTCTGGAGCCTTTCCTGGGAGGCAATGAACTGCTGATGGAATTGGAATACTTAGATCCATTGAAGGATCTGAGGAATGCACTTGAATATGCAGTGTGAACACCTGAAGCCTTTGGAATAGGAGAGGCAACTCAATGTGCATTCCTAGGGCCTTTTAGGATGGGAGGTGAGGGCAGACTCACTTGGGGAGGAGCCCTGAAATAACCTGAAAGGAATAGAACACCTACACCTCCCTCATCGCTCTCAATTGCGAACCCCTTTGTGAACAGACCCTCCCTTCTACCACTACTCACTAGCATTCTTGAGAACATTCTACCATTAGCTGGCAAAGGAAGCTGTCACAACGGCCATGAAGAGTTCAGAGCATCTTCTGAGTCTCCCGCCACGGCGTAGAGTCCCATGACCTACTGCAGGATGATTCACCGAAGTCAGCTGAGGGCAGGAAAGACAAGTGATGAGCAGAGGTCATCACTACAGAGCGCCTACCAAGTTCAAATCGCCGTGGTTGCAGCGCCGCCTGATGGTGGGGCCTCACTGTACTCCCTTGGATTGGCCCCGTTCTGGGTGCTATGGCTTCTAAGCATGGCCGGATCTCGGAGAACACCGGATTCACTCGTGTGGCCTGATTCTGACTTTACCAGACAGAATCCTACCAAGTCTCTTATACCCTCGTGGGATTTCTCTCTGGCCTTGGATAACCAGAAGGATCTAAGGCTTTTGGAAGGAACAACAATGACAATGAAATTACTATTTCACACAGCAGCTAAAACGTGTGCTTTGGGTGCTAATATGTGTTTAAACTTCAAGTTACCCTGAAGCGTTCAGTCACCAAATTCCTAGTGTAACGACTGCATAGGGACCCCTCTCCTCTTACGTTCCCATGGCTCAGGGCCCCCAGCTGCCATCTGGCACCTCACTGGATGAGCATAACTGTGCGTTTGGGTTTAACACCCCCCCACCCTGTTTTCTTACATTTATGAACATAAAGACCCTGAGTTTACTAATAAAGACGAATCCTGGTTTCAGTGGGATCACCGTTGATAGCTGATTATCAGTATATTTCATGCAGGGATTGAGTCATTAAGGAAGAGGGAATCCAGACATATTTGGAACTCGTTTCTCGGTTCTGTTCCTTCTGTCTTCAGACTTTACTGCTGGGTCCACGTCTCTGCCAGGAGAGGGAAACACTCTTTCCAGGGCACTGGGGTTAACAGCTTCTTTCTCATCTCCTGGAAGCGTTAACCAGCTGGACCTTTGTTTAACAGTGTCTCTGAAGCCGTGTGCTCCGCCAGCTTGCTTGATGGACGGAGCTGTCGGCACACCCACAATGCAGAGCGGAGGAGGACAGCGCCTCACCCATCAACTCTATAAATCAGAGGAATAAAAATGAGTACAAGGCTAGGCCCAGGGAATCTTTTCTCATTTTAGTATTCTTTAGATTCTGATCTTCACAATGTGCTCCATGGAAAAAGAAGAGAAGACTTCCATGGTGCTTTGCTTTAAAGAATTAGCATTGATTTCCTCTGTGAACGGCTGCTCACGAGCAAGACGTCCAGAAAAATCTGCAGTACACGCCCGAGCCTGTCCTCTGTGACGTGGGACGATAATTTGGGGCTCGAGAAATGTGGTGTGCAGTGCAGTGAGGGAGATGGGAGGAGACATGCCAGCACTACAAGGGAATGGGTAAAGGAAAAAGAGAAGCCGGGCTCTAGCCGAGGGAGCCAGGGGAGGAGACAGTCTCTGTGTACCTACAGCCCATGAGGATTTTCCTGGCTCCTGGACATTTCTTTTCAAATCTCCTGCTTGTTAACCTTCCAGTTCACTGGAGTGAGCAGTGATCCCCTTGATGCTAGCAATTCAGTTTTGTGTACCCAGGTTCTCAGCCCTACATCCATAACAGAAACCCAGTGTATGACCTATGGATGGATGGATGGATGGATGGATGGATGGATGGATGGATGGATAGATGGATTCAGGAACATTAGCAGGATGAGTACAGAAACTCTTCATGAAGAAAGTACTGCACAGCCTGGTGAGAATGTTGTAGAAAACTGACCTGGATTGTGATATGTAAAGGGGCATTGTGGGGAAGTAAACTTCGGGAATAAGCATGGGATCTTGATGGGCGTGGCAGCACATGACTGTAACCTTAGCACTCGGGAGATGATGAATTCCAGGCCAGCCTGGGTTACATAGCAAGACCCTCACTCACTTACTCACTCACTCACTCATCAATCAATCAGTCAATAAAGTACGGGATATCAAATCTCATTCTCCAATAAGAAAACCAAGTTCTTACACTTCGAACTGAGGAGCTGGGGTGTGTTTACAGAGTCCTTCACTGGGGAGGTAAGCAGCCCTGCTTCAAGTGAGCATTCACAGAATTGGTCATTCCCCCCTTTCTTGAGGGCCATCAGCCTCCCCATGGAATAGGAGGCCCTTTAAAGTCCAGCACTGAGGTGGTCCCACCATGTCCAGGCCACTTAGGCTTCAAGGTCTCAGCTTCCCCTGAGAACCCTGAACGACAACGCTCACGCCTTGACTGCTAAGCAAAAGCAAGAATAAAAAGCGAGATGCTGTCAGGGAAGCCTGTAAGGGGTAAAAATAGCCAAAAGGCAGATAAATGCAGTAAAATATTTTGTCATTTGCTTTGCCTTAACGTTTTCGCTACTCTTCGTGGAATTGAAAAGACATCCTTTTGCAGAGTGGCAGCTGCTGCGGGCTGTAGGGGGCTGCTGGCCGCTACTGATAAACAGATGACAGGATCGCCTGAATGGCTCTGTATCTTGCCCAAAGCAGATTTCTGATTAATTTTTTTTTTTTTGCCACCCGCCCCACTTGACCACTGAAAAAGACTTGGCTGGAATGGAGATATTTCCCTCTTAACCAAATCCTTTGGGTGTTTTGAAAACTTTCCAAGTGAGAAAATAAACCCCCTTACTCAGCCTGAGTCAGGTGCTCACAACACATGATAAATAAGGCTGCTGGGGACGCTGTTGGCTGCTTTGCTGGGCTCCAGGATGGTTAACCCTTCCTCAGATTGCCCTGGTTCTCAGAGAGCTGCTCCAAGCTTTCCATTTGGAACGTCTTTGTCAGGACCCAGGCAAAGCTGAGGGATGTTAGGCATTGAGCAGGCTTCTTCCAGACCACCATGTTGAGTTCTCTCCCTGTGGAAGGGTCAGTGTGTGGACTTCACCATCTCTGTCTTTAATAGGAGTTTATGGTTTCATTTTCCCCCCTCTGAGCAATTCAGTTCATCTGATCAATCAATATGTCTACTGCAATTTAAAAAGGATGTAATTGGTACGGAAATCTCCTGTTTGCTGAGCAAAATGATGCATGCTTGAAATCCCAGCATGTAGGAGGAATGAGGCAAGAGGGTCAAAAGTTCTAGACCAACCTGAGCTACAAAGTGGGAAAAGGCTAGTGCTCATAAACGAGCACCGTTCATGTCAATCCTAACAATTCATGGCACTGAGGTCGCTATTAACAGTCTCTGTTTTACAGAGGAGGGAAACGAAGCTCAAAGGCACTGTGCATAAACTGCCTAAAATCTCACAGCTTGAAAATGGCAGGCAAAATTTTAACCTCAGGCCTATCTGCCCAGAGGCTGAGCTCCTAATCAGGCCTGACAGGTGATTGATGCTAGACCTGGCATCCTCGGGGCTCACCCACACTGTGATTTTGGGTCCCAGCCTTTCCCGACTGAATGCTTTAGGCTTGCGTTTCCAGAAGATCACCCAAGCCCAGGTATAGTGGTATTTTATTTGTACTGAAATGTGATTTTATTTGTATGTTAATAAATAAAGTTGCCTAGGGGTCAGAGCTATTAGCAAGTCATAGCGAAAGCCGGTTGTGGCGGTGCACGCTGGTAGGATTTGCTGGAGGAGGCGCACGCCTTTAATCCCAGCACTTGGTAGGCAGAGCTAGGTAGATCTCTGTGTGTTCAAGGATACAACCGCATTGGAGACACACGCTCCAATGTGTGTCTGAAGGTCTGTACAGACAAGCAGTGATGAGGCAGTCATGTGGTTGGGTTTACAACCAATGAGAAGGCAGAACAGAGAGTGTATTTAAAGACAAACAGACAGGAAGTAGCTCCTTTTCGGAGAGGTCTCCTGGCTGAAGAGGCTGGCTGAAGCAGGCGAGTAAGGCTCTTAGCTCTGACCTCTTGGGCTTTTATCTTTACATTGGCTCTGTGTTTCTTATTTAATAAGACAGTTGGTTACATCTACACCCAGGCCTTGAATGAGGCCAAGATCTTAGCTGTAGGTTGCTATAGGAATGAGGTTCAGTTTTCCAAACACTGAGTACCCAGATCTCCTGGAGTGACAAGTCTTTCCACTAACCTTGCTTTAGAGGTGGCTGAGGCACTCGAAGAAGGATGCTGGCCTGGGAATTGCTGGGTTGGTTTTAATCTAGCTTAGAAACCTGCTATGAATTTTGGATACTCACCTAAAGTCTTGAGATTCACTTGTTCTGCCTGAAGTTGGGGTTGCAGGTAACAGAAGAGGATTATTAATGAAATGACTCAGAAAGAAGGAAGATTACAGTTCATCTGAAGAATTAAAGTGATGGGATCCTCCAATGGACACAGGTTCCTAACAGTGATGCAGTCATTTTTCTCACGCACCTTCTAGTACCTGCAGTATTTGTTCGGAGTTTTTTGAACTGGATTGGGGGGACTTTGGGGTGTTCTGTGACTAACGAGCAAGGGCATTTCTGAGGGAGTGAGTCTAGAGAGGCTGGAAACCATTTTCCAGCGAGGTTGTGCAGAGTTGAACGCAAGAGCTGGTTTTTCTTGAGTGGAGAGGGATGGGTAGATGTGTGAAGGGGACCTTTCTTCCTAATTGGGAAAAAAGGGAGTCAAATTAACTTCAGAGCAGGTGATTGGCATGTCCTCTGGGGAAGCAGCCACAGGTTTCAGTCAGCCCTTGGAGAGTCTTTGTGTTGGTTAGTGAGAGGACTGAGAATGGTAGGTACCTTAAGGGTCTCAGGACTTTGGAGTTGGAGAGATGGCTCCACGGTTAAGAGCATGTACTGCTCTTGCCAATAATCCAAATTTGACTCCCAGCACCCACATCAAGCAGTTCACAACTACCTACGACTACACACACACACACACACACACACACACACACACACGTGTGCATCAACCCCCCCTCACACAAATAAAACACTTTTTTAAAGAGAAAGTTGGAAAGCATATATTAATCTGGTCCTTGTGGGGTACAGCATTGTAAGATTTAAAGCCCCAAGGACAGAATATAGAAAACACAATACTCCCCTCCCCTTGGCCTGTCCTTGACTGCTAGTCCTGCTGCTCTGGGCAACTTGAAAGGTGCCATCTTTAAACCCTTTCCATCCTTGAGCTCTCCATCTTTAATCTAGAGTTCATCTCTCCAGGCTGTTTCTTCATGCTTGGAGGTGACCAGTGTAGCTTACTACTTTCTGTTGACTTTTGATTTTGTGGGTTGACATCACACGTGACCCTTGACGGATGAGTAGGGCTCAAGCCCCTCTGTCACTGCCTCTCTCCCCCAGCACTCTCCACTATTGCTTTTCTAGAGGCCTCCCTGGGTGAGCTTCTCCATTCGAAGTCGAATAGTAAAACCCCTATTCCTAACACTAGTTCTCCCCGACTCCACTTGATGCCTGCATCTCACTGGCCCTGAACTGATTTTGAAAATGTCCCCTCACTAAAGTTCTCCATTACATCTTCCTTGAGCTCTTATTACTAGAAGCTCAAGTTCCTAGATTAACCTTCCGTTTTTCATGTGTTAATGTCACACTAGGCCTGGTGACTGCTCCCAGTTATGAGTGATGGGCTCTGGCAGTATAGGCCATTCTCTGGCTTCTTACCTGACCGAAAATGGAGAGGTCAGGTCAATGTGTGCCCTCCAATGGGAAACACAAGTAGAAAACCCATAGAGCCACCCCACCGTTGTGGAGTATGTTGGCCCTCCACAGGTGGTGGGGAAGTTCTGGGTGTGTTTTCCTGTAGGCTGAGTGGCCTTTCCTTTCTCTGTAGTGAAGATCTGGAATTGGCTTGGGATCTACTTTACCTCTCCTTCCAGCCTTTTTCACACAGAATTCCCTTAACCAGTGTGTGTGTGTGTGTGTGTGTGCGTGTGTGTGTGTGTGTGTGTGAGAGAGAGAGAGAGAGAGAGAGAGATCTAGTATTGTTACTCAAGAAATGTCCACTTTTTTTTGGCAAAGCCTCTTGCTGACCTACACTTTGACAAGTAGGCTGGACCAGTTGGCCAGTGACCCTAGGGACCTGTCTCTGCCTCCGTAGCACTGGAGTTACATGCATGAGCTACCATGCCAGACTATTTTTTAAAATGTGGTCTACAAGGGCAAATGATAAGAGGAGTGGGTCAGAACTGATTGTGGCCACCTTGATCTCACTAATCAATGCACTTTGAATAAGAAAACATCAGTTCTTCAAGCCTCTGTACAGATGCCAGTTTTTTGTAGCTCTGAAAAGAAAATTGAAGTCATCAACCCAGCTACAAACCCTTCCATCTACAACGATGACCTGTCTGCATGACACACTAGTACAAGAGTGCCACAAATGCTATGGGAGTAACGATGGAGTAATGACTGGATTTAAGACCCACTCCAGGAGACGGAACACAAGCCTGACACTGCTCAGTTAGCCGCGAACCTGAGACTAGATAGGCTAGGGAAAAACCAAATACTACTGTTCTGCTAAAAACATGGCAATAAAATGACTCCTAATGGCATTCTGCTATACTCATAGATCAGTGTTTTGCTTAGCCATCATCAGAGACGCTTCCTCCTGCAGGAGATTGGAGCAAATATAGAAACCCACAACTGGACAATATTCAGAAATGGAGAAACCCTGGAATACCCAGTCATAAATGGTATGTCTTCATCAGATTCCTTCCCTTAAAGCTCAGGGAACTGAAGAAGGGGAGGAGAAAAGATTGTAAGATCTGTGGAGATGGAAGACACCAAGGAAGCAGTGCCTTCCAGATACAACAGCACTGACACACATAGGCACACACAGAGCCTGTGGCAGCATGCACAGAGCCTGAGCAGATCAAGCCAAATGGGGTCCCAGCACAGAGAGGGAGAGTAGACGCCAGCCCCTGTCCCTAATCCAGAAGCTGTCTCCAATTGATGACTACTCTTAAACTAGTTTTCTCCAATGACACCTCATTGGGTATACAAACCACACTTAAGAGAGGTCCCGGGCCCAATAGTAGATGGCCAACACAAAAAGAACTTAGTGATAGTGTTTTTTTGTTTGTTTGCTTGTTTGTTTGTTTTCTTAAACGGAACTGAGAGGATGTGCTAATGGGCATTGGGTCTTCAATGGAAATGATTTGTTCCTGCAGTTATGTGCTCATGGTTCTGTGTGCATTTGAGCTACTGGGCTCAGAAAAGCCCAGAGATTACCTAACTTTTGTTCTTAAGCCATGCATCCATTCTCTGTGCACACATTAAACTCACAGACACTGCACATCCAATTGCAAGAGGCAAGGCAGGCCACTGTAAAAAGAGCTAAACTCTGATGTCATGGAAATCACTAGCAGATAGAATGGAGAGGCCTGCAGAGTTCTGGTATTTTGCAAGCATCTGCTATTGGTCTAATTCTGATGAGTTCAGGTTGCCTAAGACAAGTGTGCAAGAGGTTAGTGCTGAAAATGTCAAGTAGCGTCAAATCAGGGACCCATACGGACCCATAATGAAGGACCTGAGTGAAGGAGTAAGAAACACACAGTTGGAACAATACATTTCAAGTAGATGTTGTGTAAAAATGCACCTCACAGACCTACCTTAGCTCTATCCAAGCATTGATGCAGACTAATTACTGAATTATTTCAAGGAAATTCTCTCCCAACACCACCAACTGGGGACTGACTGAGCTATATTTCTAGACCAAAAGAATTGCCATTAGAAAAATCACTCACAAGCATGAGATGTACACACTAGCACTAGGCATTTGTGTATAGGGGAACTAACGCAATTCCTGTGAGCTTCAGTGGTTCAAAAGTCTGGTGTGTACACCAAATCCGATTAAAAAAGGTCTGGAAAAGGATCTATTATTTTTGCTTTAAAAAGATCATGTGTAACCTAAGTTTTGGATTTCAGCATAATGATGCTGAGATTTACTGGGAATTTAAGAATCAATACTCACTTGTCCATGCTACTGAATCACATTTTCCTCTAAACAGAGTTAATGAAAGCCTCCATTCAAGTATGCTCTAAGGATATATTTTCATTTTGTGCTGCTGCTGAACAATCACTCTTGACTTGGCAGCCTCTTAAATGTGTGTTAAACATATATCAGAACTAGGAAGGCCAAATACATCCCTTAACATCCCACCAGTTTTAAAAGTATAATGCTTTAAGAACAAGACAACAAAATCTGCCTAGGCTTTTGGCTTCTACAGCCTTAGGATTTAGGCTGTTCACAAGGGCTGGGTACTCAAGACAGTGCACATCACTAACAAGGAATGTCTTTAGGTTCTCAGGCCAGCATCTTTGTTTTTACTTTGCTTACAGATCAATGAGTTTGATTAAACAGTTGTCAAACAAATTAGAAGCAGCAGTGTAAAGGGATGGCCATGTAAGTACTACAGATATATGTCGAAGCTCAGATACAGAAAGAAAAACTATAAAACGTAGAAGCAAGTATTCTAAGAGTACTGTAGGATGAAGTCATTTCATGAATTCGAGAGCAGTGTTAAAGCTCAAATACCTCATAGGAACCCAAAGGCACTCGCCCTGCCCTTGTGTTACAGTACCCACAAGATAATCCCGTGGTTCCTGGAAAATGGTTGGTATTCTCTTTCTAAGATGTAGACAGTAGTGAAGGACATTTGAGAAAGATCCCCCAGCATAATCAAGAGGTCAATGTTAAGTTGAGATTCCTCATGGATTCAGTTGAATTTATATCCTGTGAATGCTCAAAATCCAATGTCTTAGTCAGATTTATCTGAGACAGAAAGAAATTAAAAGAAATATTGTTTGCTCATGACTATGAGGTATGTGTATATACAAACATATGTTAGTAAATGATGTCGACATATGCGTGTGTAGAAGCATATAGCACTGTCTTGTTTAAAGTCAGTACATATGTACATATGTACATACACACCGTGCTTAGGAGCTATGAAAAATCTGGGATCAGAATGGTTTTTCAAGTACAATGGAACAAGACATGAGGATCTGTAACCTGTGACTGCTCTATGGTTTAGGCTTTTTGTCATAGTTTCTTCCTACATATTAGGAAACTCTTTTCATACTTAATATCTAACATTATGTGGGTATTCTAGCCACAACATTGAGAAAATAAATCATATGGATTTTGAAGCTCATCTTTCTGGTTCATATCCCAGACTTAAGGACTTGGACTGAGAGGCAAAGCCATGATCATAATAATAGTGCCTCGTGTTTAGCATCTGGGCCAGCTACAAAGCACTTTCATCTGGAGGCACCACTTGAGTAATACAGTGTGAAGTTTGGTTTGCTTTTTATTAACAACAACTAACTCCTTCTAACACTCTATCTGTTGGGGAAAAGGGTCTAGTCATCTTGTGGTGGATTCTTACGATGTAGACTTGTCTAAGTTCACATGATGTCACTTCACAAATTCATCTATTTCTTATAACTTTATAACTAGTGTTGACATCTAAAGACTTGATTAGTCTCAGATTTATTTTAAGAGAGGGGGAGGAGGGAGAGAGAGAGAGAAAGAGAGAGAGAGAGAGAGAGAGAGAGAGAGAGAGAGAGAGAGAGAGAAGAGACTTTGAGAAGGGCTGCGAACTTCCCAGTGAATTGTTTCAGAAGGCTCACAATGTCTGGGTGTCTTTCCATTAATGCCCTTAAGATTGATGGATCAACTCAGGTTGTCAACCTAATCCATCCATCATAACATTTCCCATCAATGTTTAACCTATGCTTGGAGAAACCATTGGTCATTGCCTAAAATAGACGCGTTACTTCGGTTTCCAAAATGGAAATTTTCTAATCCCACTAGTTCTTGTGAGTTTATTACCTGAAATCCCACAAGAAGGACTTTACCTTTGTCCACTAACTGGAAGCCCTAAAATATGCTTAATGGAGAAGAGGAAGGGTAGCTATCTTGAAAAGATAATGCTTCCCTACAACAGAGGCTGGACCTGGCTTTAGAGGATTCTAGAAACTAGGAGGGCCTCGGCAAGTTAAAGCAGTATTTCCCTTGGAAGATGGAGTGAAAAGACGAGACAAAACTCTAGGGAAAGGCTCAGTTGCAGCTGACTTTAGTCTAGCCCAGTTGGCTAATGAACAGCGCTGAGGATGGGTGAATAGTGAGTCATGACCGTGGACTGGCCCCACCGGGGGAGATTCAAGGAGGAGGAGGAGTAACATCTCTGGGAATGAGGGAGTCTAGGGTCTGTACCCAAGTAAAAAGAAAACTGAGGCAAGTGTGGCTAGACCCTTTCCAGGACGCAAGTAACGGCGTGTAACCAGGAACCAAGCCCTGGAGTGTGTATTCGGAGGAATTCATGAAGGGCCTGGGTTTGGACGGCAAAAACATTTTGCTGTCCCCACTGGGGTCCCACCTATGTCTCAGCCTGTCTAGCACAGCTGACTCCACATGGCCCAAATTAGAAATCACACCCTTTCCTGTGACAGAACATTCTTCTGGACCTGACGCTGGCTCCAAAGGAACCAAACCCAGATGAAACGTGGCCCAGAGTGGCTTCATATGGGCAATATATTCACCACTACTTGAAACTGGTACCCAATCAGAAGAGCCCCTGCCCTGTTCTGGCCACATCTGACCCTCATCTCAGTCGAAAAAGTTCCCAAAAAAGCAGAGTTGAAGAATCAGGATAAGTAAAGTATGGAAGATCAAAGACCTGCCCAGGGCTCCGCCCACCCCTCTAGCCCCACCCCCGACGCTTCTTCCCTTGGGATCCCAGCGTCCATGCCTCATGCTATATTTAGGAATCAACTGCTAACAACTATTAGCACTCCAACCCATTAAATGGAAATTCCTTTTACTGCTGCATTCCTTATACTGAAGAGCACTAAGAATTATTTTTAGACTTAAAAAATAGCAGTTTGCTGGTGCTTGCCATCCAATTTGTAACAGATTTCCAGAGATTAACACTTGCTAGGCTTTTTGGCCACATTTAATCACAAAAGTAATTCTGCATTCCATCAGTCTACTCAGCTCCGAGGACAAAAATAGCGCTGCAATCTGGTTGGGTGAGGCTGGGCCGCCAGGCTTTGCTTCCCAGTTGCTGTTTTAATGTTAAGAATTGCTGGCCTCTTCTAAGCCCTGTTTGCCAGGCATCACCCCAGAGCGGCTGGGTATCCCATGGGCCATTAGGCCCAGCAAGACCCTCAGTTCATTACAAAACAAATTCCTCCACAGAGCAAATGAAGCGAGTGATCATGTCTGATTATCTGACCAGATCTTAGGGCTGAGAAACCATATTACACATCCTTTTTTGAAAAAATGACTTTTGATAAGAAAAGTATTTCAAAGGATGAAAATACTTCTATAACCCCCTTGGATCTGGCTCTTATATTTTCATGTAGAGGGACCACTAAATTACCCCTAAAAAAGGGAGCATCTTCAGGAGGATGCGCTACTCAACACCCAGACTTGCTTTTGCTTTCTGGTAGAACCTGGCTGTGTAGATCTGGGAACAGGATGCTGCGGGTGGGTCACAAGAAGCAACAGCACTAATTGTCACTGTGTCTGACTTAACATTGGTCATCCTGTGAGGAGTGTTTCTTCCTCCAGAAAGGAGTGAGAATCCTGGATCACTGCATCCCTGTGGTGGATGTTCAGGAAATGCCCACACTGTCTCGGAGAGAAGGCAGGGGGTTCATTCAGCCTCCTTTAGGGAGACTTCAGTCCTCAACGCTGCCATTTGCTCCCCACCCCTCTTGTGTTATTCTGTAGACAAAGAGACTCTTAGCAACACTTCTTAGCCTGTGACGCACAGCCTGCCTTTACCTGTCAGCCACCACCTGCTGTGTTCACAGATAATTTTAAAAACAATAACATGCACACACATATGCACTTGTTTTGGCTGCTCTGAAGGTGAGTGAATAAATCAAGCACCCTGCTACAGTGGTACACTCTCTTGACATTGTCCTCAGGGACCTCTCTGCCCACTTTTCCTCCCAGCCTTCTTTCTAGCTATCTTCTTCATGATCTCTGACTTTTCTGACTTCAGAGAAAATGTGTTTTTATTTATTTATTCATTTAAAAATTTAAAAGTGAACTTTGTGATTAAAAAAAAAAACTTGAAAACACTGAAATTAACCCTACTCAAGGTCTAGTCATTTCAGTGAACTTCAGTATAGGAGCTTAACACTGGATTTTATATGTTCACTGTCAAATATATTTTGTAGACTTATCTACCACCAAAACTGAAAAGTCCTTGATAGAGTTAGAACTAGAAAAACAATTACCTTTATATCCTCTTTCATAACTCATGTGACCTGCATTCAGTCCTTCCTCATGTATTTTTTTTTCAGAGATCAATTAAAACATCTTACATTGATGAACATGAATTTTTAAAAAATCATGCATTTTAGAGTTGGAGGTGGGGCAGGGAACTTAACATACTATATACATGTCTCAGAAAGGCTTGAAGCAACAAGTATGTTTAACCCACTATTTTCAAAGCTTATATGACTTAAGACCTTTTCCAGATGATTGGTATTGAATCCCAACAGAGCATCACTTGGAAATGCTGGTCCTATTGACTCTGCATTTGGAAAACAAGAAAACTGAGGCTTGGGATTCCCACTGACATGCTAAGGGCGGTGGCCCAGTTCTGAAACATGATGTGGTCATCCCTCCTGCATTCATAGCTGGGTTGATGGGATGGCCTATGTGGTCCAGTCTCAGTGCCAAGACACTTTGAAAGGTCCTGCAGAAGAAGGAATTCTAGTTTCCTTGAATCCCTTAAAGGAAATCAAAGATGATTCAAGCAGCCACTTCAAGTCCCCTTTCCTCAGTCCCCATTTTATATCCGCTTATGGGTTATGAAAGTGAATTCAAACCCTAAACACCCCCCTTTACAACCTAGGGAGCTTCACTGCCAGCCTCCTCTCCTACTATACCCTTCTCTGGATGGTGTCACCACACATCTTTCTAGAAGTCCTTGCAATCTTCTCTGGGCTGTTCCTGATACAATACCATTTTGTTGTTGTTTTGAGCATGTATTAAAATGCTAGAAGAACTTACTTGGCAAAGATAAACTGTCCTTAGGGGTGAGGTGAAGAGCCGAGAACTGAAATGCTATGGCGTTTCTATTAGGCAGATGGAGAAGACAGAGAGTAAGGGCCGTGTTCTCAGTAACCAATCTAATCTCATCACACATTTGTTTCTTGGTACAATACTCTCCTTAAGAATGAAATAAAAAGAATTCTCTGATTTCTTGGTTTTTTTTTAACCCAAAACAATTACTTTTTTTTACATATTTATTTTAAACTATTTCAGAATTTTTAAAGTGTTTATTTATATTTAAGGTTGTATTATTAATTATGTGCATATGCATGTAGGGGTTGGGTATATGCACATGACTGTAGGTACCCTCAGAGGCCAGAAGAGAGCAATGAGTTCCCTGGAGTTGGAGTTATAGGTAGTTGTAAGCTACTTGACATAGGTATTGGGAACTGAACTCAGGTCCTCTACAATAGCAGTACTCAATCTTACCCACTGAGCCTTCTCTCTAGCCTCTCTCTGTCTGTCTATCTATTTATCTATCTGTCTATCTATCTATCTATCTATCTATCTATCTATCTATCTATCTATCTATCTATCTACCTACCTATCATCTATCTATAATTGATTTATCATCTATCATCTATCTATCTAGTGTGTGTATGTATATGACATGTGTGAGTGTAGGTATGTGTGTGTCGGGTACATGTGTAAAAGTCAGAACAACATTTTGGAATCATTCTCTCCTTTCACCTTTATGTGGGTTCTGGAATTGAATTCCGGCCATTGGGCTTGTGTGGCAAGCATTTTACTTACTAAGCTATCTCAACTGTCTCTGTTTCACAGTTTAAAAAATTCTTCTAGCCAAGTGGTGGTGGTGCACACCTTTAATCCCAGAGGCAGGCAGATCTCTGTGAGTTTGAGGCCAGCCTGGTTTATAAAACAAGTTCCAGTACAGCTAAGGCTACACAGAGAAACCCTGTCTCTAAAATGAAAAAAAAAATCTTCTAAGTATTCTTTTTGCAGTAAACAGAGACCATTACAGAAAGCATGAACTGGTCAAAATGCAGTGAAAAACTAACCACTGGGCACCCAGCCCCAGGTGATACATCTCCAACATAGCTCCTACACTTAAGGCTCAGGGGACATTGTGGAAAATGGGGTGGAAAGATTCTAAGAACCAGACAACTAGGAAGTCAGCTGTGAGATAGTCTTCTGTTTATGACAGCAAGCTGTATTCATGAAATCTCAACAATACTGCTTGCCTGAATAATAGCTGAAAAATGACAACACCAATCGACATGCTTTCATAGATGACAGAAGTCTCAAAAGGCCCCATCCAGAGATGAAGAGCTACAGGCAATTAATGACTACCGAGGAAGGGAGACTCAAGCCTCTCTAGGGATGAGCCCTTGACAGGTTATCTAGTACCAAGTAGCTAGCCCTAAAAACGTATACATGTGGGAACCATAAATGGACTTAACAGATTGTATTTATATGTTTATATGTACGTATACATGTAACAACAACCATTAAAGAAAAATAATTAAAAAATAAATCTTTTCCAAACAGGAAAAAAACCCTTCTGTGTTTTTCCTCCTCCTCCTCCCCCTCCTCCTTCTCCTCCTCCTCTTCCCCTTCCTCCTCCTTCCCCTCCTCCTCTTCCTCTCCTCCTCTGCCTCTCCTCTTCCTCTTCCTCTCCTCCTTCTCTCCTCCTCCTCTTCCTTTCCTCCTCCTCTTCCTCCTCCTCCTTCTTTTTCAGGGTCTTACTATTCAGTCTGTCCTGGCTGTCTTGCAACTCACTACGTAGAGCAGGCTAGCCTCGAGCTCATAGATCCCAGGTAACCTTCTACCTCCAAGTGCTGGGACTGCCACCAGGCTCACCGTGTTGCTTCTCTTCAAGACAGTGCACAGATCCAGCATGATTCAAGTGACTTCTAATAATTATTTGTTTTCTAAAATCCAGAAGGATATGTGCTGGTTAGTTTGTTTGTTTTTTTGTTTGTTTTTTTTTTTTTTTTTTTTTTTTTGTCAATTTGACACAAGCTGGAGTCATCTAGAAAGAAGGAATTTCAATGGATAAAATGTTTCCACCAGATTGGCCTGAGGTCAAGTCTATGAGGCATTTTCTCATTTGGTGCTTGATGTGGGAAGAGCCAGCCCACTGTGGGTGGGGCCATGCCTGGACAAATGGTGTGGTATAAGAAAGCAGACTGAGCAAGCCTTGGTCCAGCAAGCCAGTGAGCAGCACTCTTCCATGGTCTCTGCTTCAGTTCCTGCCTCC
The DNA here is from genome assembly GCA_902168325.1 of Peromyscus nudipes. Lineage (NCBI taxonomy): Eukaryota > Metazoa > Chordata > Mammalia > Rodentia > Cricetidae > Peromyscus > Peromyscus nudipes. Next base: position 16,119 of record CABHPH010160371.1, on the reverse strand, counting down.
AAGTTCCTGTCTTGAGTTCCTGCCTGGATTTCCCTTCATGATAGACTGTAAGCTGTAAGATGAAAGAAACACTTTCCTCTCCAAGCTGCTTATGGTCATGATGTTTATCATGGCAACAGAAAACAAATTAACACAAGTTCTGAGGTGAGCAATGTCATCACCCCAAATAAACACTCCTGAGACTAGAAACTGCCCATCTTTTTCCCACGACAACACATACGCAGGGCAATGCTTCCTGGACATTTTAGGTGGGCCAGTACTCTTTGCTGACCTTGTGTGTTCAAAGCCCAGTTTGATTTTGGTTTGAACACTCATTCAACACTTGAGAAACTGATACTAGGAGTTTCATGTTTCTCCCAGGTGAGGGGTGTTTAACTTCTACTCTTCAAACCTCTTAAAATCTGGAAAATAGAAAGCCTCATCTCAAAACACTGACTTGAGACAAACCCAAGGGTTGAGAAGGGCGGTGAATGGACAGGGCTGGAAGGTTACACTGAGGTTGTCGTTTCAATGCGCTGAGGTAGTTTGGATACAGCCAGGTAGACAGTTCACGAGCTTCCTGCTCCTGAATCCATGCCTTGATCTCTTCTGGGGATTTCATTATAAGTGAAGGATGTGGTGTTGGCGCATGCCTTTAATCCCAGCACTTGGGAGGCAGAGCCAGGCGGATCTCTGTGAGCTTGAAGCCAGCCTGGTCTACAGAGTGAGTTCCAGGACAGGCACCAAAACTACACAGAGAAACCCTGTCTCCAAAAACCAAAAACAAAACAAAAACAACAACAACAAAAAAAAGTGAAGGAATAAGGAGAGAATCTGAAATTTCTCCAAACCATTTGTTTCAAGGTTATGGGTTGTCACCTAAGGCGATCTCAGAGGCAATCTTCTCTGTAAGTGACTAAAATGTTTAATCTTGGCAGATTGTAAAGTAAAAACTCTTAAGTGAGTCCGCCCTGTTCTTTTCCTATTTAAAATGCTTCTTACGGACACAGTAACTAAATTTAGTGTACCCTAGAAGAAATTCTGACTGGAAAAAGGACATTAGACAACGCCTAAGGAAATATGGATGAAGCAGTGGACTAGAGTGTACGGCATTGGTTTGTTGGCTGTGGTAAATGCACTGTACTAACAATGCGTGGTTTTAATGATGAGGGAAGCGGGGCATGGAGTATATGGGACTCCTAGCACCATCTTAATGACTTTCCTAAAGCTGAAACTATTCTAAAATCAAAACACTTTCGGAGAAAACATTTGCTGCAGCTGAAGATTCACAGGCAGCTTTGCAGAGCCGGTGAGAGGCCAACATGAAATTGTCATCAGAGCCGTGTCTCAAAGATGACAAATATGTCCTCATTCCTGCTGCAGAGAGACACCAGATCAAACCCTTATCTACAATAGATTTGTAGAGGGCAAGCAACCTGGAGATCTCTCTGCACACGTATGGAGAGCCTAGGAAGAACTGTGGCCCCAGACCTGGTCTCCCCAGAACTTTCCCCTTGCCTCCCTAATTTCCAATCTCCCGTTCGGGAACAGACACACCCAGGCTCCCGCTGGTCTGTGCCTTTGGAGAAGTGGCCCTGGCTCTCAGATTCCACACCTGGTAATTCCATTTCCCCTCACAGCCAACAGCACATCAGAAGTGACAGTCATTTATAGTAACATATTTTTCTAATAAGGAAATGTCAAAGATGTCACTGACTGACAATTTACATAGTTAAGGGTTGACAGGATATTTAACTCAGTCCCTAAATGTGCCATTCTCTGCTGCCATCTGCTCACAAAGCCCATTTGCCACATTTACGCTTCAGGCTACTTCAGGCAGAATCAGAGGCAGCTGCTGCCTGGAGAACCAGGTTCAGATTTCTCCAGGATGTCTGTACTGAGGTCTTTGCTCATGGTTTAAGATCTCTTTTCAGTTATAAATGTGTCGATGAAAGATGTAGTTGTTCACAGAAGAGCACAGGTCACAGAGTAACATACACCCTCTGACTTTCAAATGCATGCAGGCTTTCATTCATGGCTCCTGGGAAATCAAAGTGGTGGGGAAACTTTGGAAGACAGTTTGGTAGATGTTACCAAACTCATCCTATTATTACCACAGGACCTGGCTGCTCCACTCCTTGACATTTGTCCCGATGAGCTAGAAGCTTGTGCTCATGCAAAGGACTGCACACAGAGCTTTACTCACAATTGTCCAAACTTGAGAAAAACGCAAGATACCTGTGATGGTTTGAAGGAAAATGGCCCCCAAAGGGAATGGCACCATTAGGAAGTGTGGCCTTGTTGGAGGAAATGTGTTATGGTGGGGGTGGCTTTGAGGTCTCTTTTGCTCAAGCTTCCCTTGGTAGGACAATCAGTTGACTTCCTGTTGCTTGCAAGATGTAAGACTCTCAGCTCCAGCACCACATCTGCCTGCACACCGCCCATTCTCCCCACTATGATGATAAAAGGGCTGAACCTCTGCACTGTAAATGAGTAATGTAATGTAAGCATCCCCAATTAAATGTTTTCCTTATAAGAGTTGCTGTGGTCATGATTTCCCTCCACAGTGATAAAAATCCTAATGGAGACAATACCCTTAAATGGGTAAATGGACAGATATATTTGGTGTTAAAAAGCAATGAACTTCCAGACTGTGGGATGACATGGAGGAACTTTCTACAGCTATGAGGTGAATGACCAGGTTACAATCTGAGTAAGAGCCGGGCGGTGGTGGCGCACACCTTTAATCCCAGCACTCGGGAGGCAGAGGCAGGCGGATCTCTGTGAGTTCGAGACCAGCCTGGTCTACAGAGTGAGTTCCAGGATAGGCACCAGACTACACAGAGAAACCCTGTCTCTAAAACCAAAAAAAGAAAGAAAGAAAGAAAGAAAGAAAGAAAGAAAGAAAGAAAGAAAAAGAAAAAGAAAAAAAAGAAACTGAGTAAGAGAAAGAGGCCCCAACTGGAAAAGACTGCTGTAGTACAGCTATGCCCTCCACATGGAAACATCTCTGCTTGGAGGGTGAAGGGAGGCTCTAAGATTCCAGAAGTTCACAAGACTTACAAAATGTGCTGAGTTACTCCTCAGAGTTGTGGAAGCAGTTAACAGTTACTGGGAGAGGGGGGACTCCTCAGTGGACCTGCCTGCAAGTTGAGTAGGGAGCTCTGTGGCATAGCTTTTGGGAGTCAGCAACCGCACTGAGGTGGGTTTCTCACTGAGTCACTGAATGCGCTCAGGTAATCAGCTCCAATAAACTTTGCTTCACCAAGATAGACTTGAACGGAACAATTTCTTTGAACTACCATCAGGGCTCCAGCCTGGTCAAAATGGCATGTTGCTTCATGCATCCTCAAGAAAAAAAATCACACAATCACTGCATACATATAATTTCAACAATAGGATACTGTGGTCAAAGTACAAACAAGGTTTCCAGAGATCAAGGAAGAGAAGTGAGTAGGGGGAGGACAGAGATTTTAGGTAGTGAAATGATTTTGCATTCTAGTGGTGGGTATGCGCCATTGTCTGTGAATTTCCACCACCATGAGTTAACCCCAACAGAAATGATGGACTTTGGGTAGTAACCATGTGCCTATGAACCTTAATCTACTGTAACAAATGTACTGCTCTGTAGCCTGGTGTCAAAAATGGGGAACTCCCTGTACTTTCTGCTCTATTTTGTTTTGGACCTACATTCATTTAAATAATGTCTATTTTTAAAAGTGGTCTTCCAGAATATAAGGCTCTTAAAGCAGTTGAATCCACCCACGCTTTGTAGCTGGCGTATGATAAAAGCTTAGGAGAACCTGTCCTTGAATCTTTTGGATTCATTCCTACATTTCCTCACCCCAACACCCCCTAATGTTGAGCACATCTCTTGATTCATCTTTGATTGCCCCCCTAGTCTTGAGCATCTATCCTGTTTCTAGCCCCCAACTTGCTTTCTCAAGTCTTATGGTAGATTGGCCCTTCAACATATTCATCAAATAGGTTTACCTCTTCCCTGGCTCCTTCCACTTCCAGTTCGTCCGGTTATTGCTTGTTTCAACAAACCCATAACCTGGCCTCTCACCCTGTCAGTGACCCTCTCTCTACCTGTAAAGCTCTTCTCAAGGCTCGAGGGATACCCTCCTACAGTTTGGAGCCCAGACGAAATCCACTTTCTTAAACTCCAAACAACTTGTGTTTGGATCTTCACGGGGGAGCCCCAGAGCTGCTGGGTTGGTGATTCTGAAGGGCTTTGAGATGATTCTGAAGGACTTTGAGAATGCAGAAGACCAGGGTGACATGTTGCCTGCTCAGGGCCTCCTGGGGAATCTGCATAGACATAACACAGAAGCATGCCCAAGCAGTACATTTGTTATCCAAAAAATTCTTCTCTTCACCTCCTTAACATATTGCTAAGCATGAACTATCAGGCATAGAAGATAAACCTGAAAATACTGAGTGCAAGATTGAATCAGCCTCAAAATACCTCAGCACTCAAAACGACAGAACAAGCAGAAGACAGACGTGTGCCCTGCTCCCTGCAGAAGCAACAGATCTTGGTGAGATTTTCATCTCCAGTGAGTTTTGCGGAAAATATTGCTGATTTGTTATTTTCATGGGCTTTCCAAAATCAGCTGTGATGTTCACTGTTCCTGCATGCTGTTTTATTCTTGCACTTCTCATACAAACGAGGGAGCCAGGGAGGCTGTGGAGGCCATTTTTCCACAACCTTAGCATGGTGCCAGCTGCGACTCACCAACCTGTGGGAATGGGCACAAGAGCACAGTGCAAAGGCCTGGCTGAGGATTCACTCTCTTGTGCTGTAAATGTCAGAACAAAGCATGTCTCTTTCTGTGGTTCTCAACCTTCCTAATGCTGCGACATGTTCCTCATGGTGTGCTGACCCCCAACCATAAAATTATTTCATTGCTATTTCATAACTGTAATTTTGCTACTGTTATAAATCATACGGTAATTATCTGATATGCAGGATATCGGATATGTGACACCACCCCCACCCCCGCAAAGGGGTTTCGACCCATATGTTGAGAACTGCTGAATTAGATAAATCCTGTGGGAGCATGTTGTTTTTTACTAATGTGACTACTCTGGGTGTTGGTTACCACAGACAGCTTTGATGTGAAGGACAGAAGCAGATTGACAATTCTCTTTCCGGTCCTTTTTGTCCTTAGTTTAATATTTTTTTCTTAGTTACAAATATATCTTTAGCTTGGAGCTAGAAGAATTGTTCTAAGAAACAATAATGGCTCTCTATTCTCATCTTTCACAGACTTGTCAAGCTCTGCATTGTTCCCAGGATCATTCATGTCCCAGCCCTGTCCTGCTTGGGCCAGCCCTGGTAGGAGAACTCTCTGATTAACCTCTTTAGGAGTTAATATCTGGAGAACCATTTACAGCCTGAAGGGTGATACTGGGGAATTGGTATGAGTCATCCTTGAAGGTAAAGCTGATGTTCTGGAGCAAGGAACTCAGTGAGCCCTTCTGGCTATACGGGATCTGAGAGTGTTCAGGTTGGCTCGGTGAGTAAGTCATCCAGTTCCTCCCTCTTTCCTTCTTCTCCTGCTTTCCTATCTGTCTGCCTCCTTCCCTGGCCCCCAGATTCTCATTTCCTTATTCAGTTCAATTTCACTAAATATGTGTGTGTGTATGTGTGTGTGTATATGTGTATGTATATGGGTGTGTATATGTGTGTGTGTGTATGCCTCTGTGTGTGTATATGTGTGTGTATATGTGTGTGTGTGTGTGTGTGTGTGTGTGTGTGTGTGTGTGTGTTTCTTAAGCAAGATTTATTCATGCAGGCTAGAGGAAGTGAAAGAGGACCACTACCAAATATGAGGCTGGGGTCCATACAGCGAAGGAGCCCTGCATGCAACTATCTATCCTTCCATTTGCCAGCTGAATGAGTTGAAGATTTACTGAACATCTCTGAGTCTGGTTCGTTCATCCACAAAGACTAGTCACACTTGAGAGCTGTCAGGGAGAGGGAGAATGCATACATTCCCAGCCTTGTATATGTGGAGAAGATTGTTGCTAATAATATTTTACATTGAATTATACTATGTATGTATAATTTTACATAACACTTTTCTTATTTAACACTATAGTATACTATTTCCCCCATTCTTAAAAACTCTTTGTGCTGGGCAGTGGTGGCACACTCCTTTAATCTCAGCACCCAGGAAGCAGAGGCAGTTGGATCTCTGTGAGTTTGAGGCCAGCCTGGTCTACACAGCAAGTTCCAGGACAGCCAGGGCAACAGAGAGTAACCCTGTCTAGAAAAAAAAAAAACATAAAACAAAACAAAACAAAAACAAACAAAAAACTCTTTGTAAATATAATTTTTAAATGCTAAAGGGTGGCTCCATTAAAAGGATATACTGGAATTATGCAATTCTTTCCATATTATTGCACCTGAAGTTCCCCCTCCTTCTCTTC
>CABHPH010160370.1:26303-48054 GCA_902168325.1 Peromyscus nudipes | reverse complement strand
GCTCACACATATACACGCAGATTGTTGCTTCAAAGAGGAGAGCATACACCAAGTTTTTAAGAAGTGAAGACACCATCCTGTTTCAAGTTTGCCGCGAGCAGAACATCTGCCTCATTTTCTCAGCCAAAGAGGCAGGGAGTCAGTCCCTGGAGTTTACGAACTCCAGCTCATGGCTTCCCATCCACGACTGTGTTCTCAACAGCTGTAAGCTTCCAGACTCAGCTTCTGGCCGGGTGTCATGTGGGATGGGGCCCACCATTCGCGTTTCACCCCCGGCCCCTCAGCTGGTCACTTCAAGGATTCTTTCTGGAAAAACAAAACACAAGCAACAAAAAGCACTACCTTACATCTGAATTTTAAGAGGCACCAAAACCCAAGAAAAAGGAGTGAATCAAAGTGAGGGACAGTGTTGCCATCTGTAGGTCGGACATCGCAGGAATGGCTCAGTGGTTAGGACTCAGGGAAGCCGCTTCTTGCAGATCTTCTAGGTAACATACAGCTCAGCTACAATGTTAGGAGACACTGGCTCCATAAGCCTGCTGCCTTAGTTTCCCCATTTTTCAAGAGAGATTAAGAAACAGAAATCAATAAAATGCTTGTTTACATTTACTTTTTTATTTATTTATTTATTTATTTATTTATTTATTTATTTATTTATTTATTTATTTATTTGCCAGCAGCAACAAAGTACCAAAGGTGGCAGCCGGTGCTCTTCAGCACACACTGGAAGGGAGAACAGCTGGCAGGTGGCTGGCGCTGTGCTGGGGCCTGGGGGAGGGGGGAGGATGACTTCATTGAACCTCTTTGAATCTGGGAGGTGTAGCTGGCAGGTTGTCTTGCAGGATTTTTACACCCGCATTTACACCCACTTTAAGGGGGTTTGTCTGCCCGGAAGCGTATTGCTAGTCTGAGGCCTTCCACCCAGCCCCAGGACAGGCTGTCTTGAGGATTAGTGCTTTACACATATTTTCCCAAATAGATCTTGAGGGAAGAGAGTATGTAAATGAGGGGGAAGGAATTTGGGAAAAAAAAGAACCAATTTATCCACTGCTCCTTTGATGGAATCCTATCCTTAAATCACAGAATGATAATTTCCTCCGTTCAGAAGTTGTTCTCCCTTGCATTCGGGTTGTCTGGGCTGAGCCGGGGGGCCCTCCAGCTCCCCACACCTGCAGCACTTCAGCATCTGGAAGTGTTGGTCTGGGTTTGTTCTAAGGCAGATTATCTTGCTCCCTTCCCTGGCAGCTGTGCGTGGGGAGTCAGCCTCTCCCAGACCCCCAGCAAAGGGATCGCACAAATTACAACATGCATTTTCTGGTCCTCAGTCAAAGAAATGCTCAGCTCTGGGGGCGTTGGCTGCAGACCTACTTGACAACCTAAAGCCCATGTAATTCAGGGACAAGGAGCTGAGGTGTCAGAGGCCTTGAACCAAATTCCCAGGAAATTACGGCCTGTCTATTGAGGCAGAAAGATAAACAAAGGAGTGTTTTATTTGAACTGACACCACATCTATGTTTTCTTGGGACTGACCTTTTGAACAGATTTTAATCCCAGAAGAGATTTGATGATGCAACCTTGACCCTGAGAGGTCATGCTTTCAGCTGTCACTTACAAGCTCTTTGGCCCCTGAAGGCTTCCGTATGCTGTCTATGGCCTGTGTCTTCATTCCCCCTCTCTAGCCCTCCCCAGCCCAGGTAGAGCACAGACCCAGCCAGTGTGGCTGTCGAGTGCAGAGGGTGAGGGTGCAGGTCATGGAGGTCACTCAGACCTGTGTCACAGAGCAGAATGGCTGTCACCCAACTCTGCCCAGACTTACTTGGGACAGAGACACAACATTTCTGAGGCTCGGCATTGTGGGAAGTGTCCAGGTTGGGGGAAATCTAGGAATCAAGAAGGGGAAGAAATGGCTCCTGAGAGATCTTGGCCACTTGCCCAGGTCAGTGCTTAGTGGAGCGGCCCGAGTAAGTCACCTGTCTCATCCTGGCACAGCCAGGTGCAGCCGCAGGGTTCACCGACTCCTGAGGGTCGGCATGTGAACGTAGATACATGGGCACACAACTGTACAGTTGGAAACATTGCCACCCTACAGACGGGCAGCTCAGTGGGTGACCCCTCTGTACTCAGAATAGAATTCTGTCAGCACACCCTGATACAGGGAAAGAAAAAATTGCTTCCCGCCAAGCTTAATGTCGTTGCTTTGTGTGCAAGACCACAGTTTCCATGCAAAGACTAGGGAAGAAAATATGAGTTGGCACAGTCCCCCTGAGATGTCAACCTTGGGTCTAGTCCAGTAGGCCCCGTCCTTGATCCAGCCCCAGAGTCCCAGCTTCCCTCAGTGGCCTCCTCTTACACCAATTCACCTTACATGCTGTTCCATATAACTTTTCTGTTCATTTCTTTTATTTATTTATTTATTTATTTATTATTTATTTATTTATTTATTTATTTATATTTTGCTTTATGTGTACAAGTGTTTTGCTTGCATGTTTATCTGTATGGTATGCCTGCAGAGGCCAAAGAGGGTGTCATAACCCCTGGAACTGGAGTTACAGATGGTTGTAAGTCACCTATGGGTCCTCTGGAAGAGCAGCCAGTATTCTTAACCTCTTATCTGCCCAGCCCGCTTCATGCTCAGTTTAAAAAATTTAGATCAAAATCTAAAAATCTTTTAGCTCGAATGAACTTACTCAAGTGCATATGGCATAAAGACTTTGCCAGAGCTTGTGCCTTTGGGCTAAGAGGTGCCCGGAGTGCAGGGAGACCAGGGACACACTAGGTCTGCTGAGGCTGCCCTGACCCTCAACAAGTTACGTCTCTACCTCTGATCTAAAACTGGAATGGCAAGTTCTTCTGGTTGTGAATTTAGTCTTAATCAGAACTGTTCCGAATATGTTGTCAACTGAGAGAATTAAGTTCAAACCCAGAGAGAAATTTTCATCTTTTTCCAAGTGAGGTAGCTGCCTCTAGCCATTACACCGTGGGATAGGGCAGGGTGGGGGACCCTTGAGAAGAGAGTTCATAGGGAACCCCTGATCACTAAGGGTAAAGAAATGCTAGGAGAGAGCAAAGAAAACCTTTAAGAAAAAAGATAATCCCAGTGAGCCTCTAAGGACTTTGCGGAAGGCAGAAGAGAAATACAGTCTGTTAAACATGCGGGCACCTAGCATTTCCTGTGTCAGGTGATAACGGGCCTCTGGGTAAGGAATGAAGCATGAAATGATTTTAGACATGGCATCACATCCCGCAAAGGGAATGTTGTTAGGACGCTGGTCCCAAATGAAGACTGTCAAAGACAGCTTATCTGTGCACACATTCTGTCTCTTTCTAGACAGAGTGCTCTGGTAGAAATCGCTTTAAAATGCATGTTGAGGTGGCAGTTACATATAATTTTTTTGGTGGCTCAGACCGGAGGAGATAATCTCTTTGATGCATCTTTAGAAAAACTAAAGTCTGCCGAAGAAGAGAAATAATGTCATCAGAGAGGCTTTGACTCAGGGAGTAAGGGGAAGTGGGGTCTCTCCTAGACTCTACCCCTCAACCCCACATCCCCATGCCCCCTGAGCCAAGGCAATACAGAACTCCTTGTGTGGGAGAGAAGTTGGGGTGTGAGACTGTCTACCTAACCTTGCTCCCTTACTGCCTCTATCACAGAAAAGGCTCAGCCTCCTGCTGCTACAGGTCCTGGGGCTGGTGGGCAACCCACCCCACCCTGGATCACCATGGCCCGGCAGAAGCGAAGAGGAGCCCCAGACCTGCCTGTCAACCAGGAAGACAAGTCTGGGTCAAGGATCCTGAAGAAAGAAACTGGAAAGCAAACCCAGGTGCTGAGAGCAAACACTGCTTCTGTGGAGTTCAGGGGGGAATCTTGGCAGGGTGTGGTGGGGGCAGGCACTGCGGTGATCGCAGAGATCCTGCGTGAACATCACAGAGCCCGTGCCTATGGTGACTGCTGACACACACTTGAGTACCAGTGAGACCAAGTCGGTATGTCAGCTTCTAGCCCCCATAGAGCAGCAATCTGCCTGTTCTTTGCCTGTGTGGGCTGTTAGGAAGACAGTGGAGACAGCGCTGTGCTCCGGCCTCCTAGGCAACGCAGCTCAGCCTCTGGAAAAATTGAAGACAGTTAAAATGACGTCTCCCCTTAGACACGCGGTGACACTGTCACCAGATCCATCTCAGCTCATTGTGCAGTGATAAATGACCTCTGTTGCTGCTGCTGCCTGCTGGGTTCCCTTATTCCTCACCTGGGGCTGCACAGCTGAAACCCAGGGTTGCATTCTGCATTCAGCCGAAAACAGCTTTCACCAACCCAAGCAACTGTGCTCAGAAGCAGGCGTGACTCGGCTTTTGTATCCCTCCACTAAGCAGCAGGATAAATGGTGTTCTGCTGTATGGGAAAGGGAGCCTGCACTGCAGTAGGACCTGTTTCCCTTCCTGCTAATGCAATCCTTAGTTGTAGCCACCACGGCTGCAGACCTCTATGTAGTTCAGGGGAAAGGAAGTTAAAGAAGGAAATGTTAGCCCGTTTTCAGCCTGTGCCATTTCACCATGTGTCAGAAAGCCACAACACTATTTCCAAACCAAATTTGTTTGGCTTTCACATAGAATCCTTTCTGTCCACCATCTGGGGCTGAGGCGACGTTGTAGGTACAAGGAAGGAGCCCCCGTGAGCATGTGGGCTGGAAGGGGCTGGTACAAGTCAGAGCTCTGGCATTTTGATGGGTAGCATCGGCGAGCTGGTGCATGGAGCCCTTTCCAGAAGGTGCCAGCAGCATGATTCATCTTGAGAGAGACATCTTGTAGCTAAGTCATTTTTGGGTGTTTGCCCCTCTGAGTCTGTATAGTTGGGCAGCGTGTGTGTCTTTCTTGTGTCTCCATAGGAGCCTGTGAAGCAGGGTGACTTCGTCCGAAGCAAATCTTTCCTGATGACCCCTGCAAAGCCTCCTGTGACCCAGAGGCAGGGGTCAAAGCTGAGCCTCAAGGAGGGACTACAGAGAGGAATCTCACTGTCCCACCAGAACTTGGGTATGAGATTGGCACACATTTCCAAACACTTTGCTGTCATTATAACCAAATTCTTCCTGCAGCTGGAGTTTGTTTTGTTGAATCGTTTTACCATTTTTTAATCGAGCTTTTATTGAGATAAAATTTACACATCTTAAAATTCACCCGTTTTAAATGTACATTTCAGTGGATGTGTCTTACAAGGAGACTATGTATATTTTTTGAGTCCTGCTGCCCTGGTGGCAACCTAAGAATAGAACGTTCCCCTCACCCTGGAAAGAAACTCATCCCCATTTGTCACATTCCCATCCCTGGTTGTAGGTAAACACTAGCCTACCTTATGTCTCTATAAGATTTGCCTTTTTGGGAACATGAAATCATAAAACACGGACCCTTTTCTCTGCTGTTTTTGAATGTGATTCTGAGCTCACTCTGGTAGCATGTGTCAGTTTTCGCTTTTAATGCTGCTGGGCAATGAGCCCAGGGTCTCCTGCACACTGATCATATGCTCTATCACCAAACGACACCCCAGTAGTTTCTAAATTTTATTTGTTTTGCACTGTAGTTAAAGACACAAGAATCTAACTTTCCAAGCTGTCTTTTAAGTGTGTGGTTGTGATGGTATTAGGCTTGTTCCAATGCGCAGCCTACCTCCAGGGCTCTGTGGTTAGACCCTGAACATTCTCAACTCACTTGGCCTCCAGAACCATCCAAGCCTGCTCCTCAGCCTTTTCAATCTGCTACAGTCCATCCCCAATGCTTAAATCTTCACACATTTGCGTATTAAGGGATTGTGTGTTCTGGAACACAGTGGAGACTGTAATGTATGTTTAAAGCTGTTCAAGGGACTTAGTGAAAATCCTCACTCTTGTCTCTTGCTTTGTGTCCTTTTCAGCAGCTCAGGCTGCAGCGATGACAGAGAAGGAGTTGCATCAGCTGAAGAGAGCCAGTTATGCGAGTACAGATCAGCCATCCTGGATGGAACTCGCCAGGAAGAAATCTCAAGCTTGGAGCGACATGCCCCAAATCATAAAATAGATGGGCAGCCTGCTGATGAAGGATGTCCACTGCATTGACGGGCCACTTAGTTTTAAACTGCCAATAAATCATGGCAAACAGACTGTGAAACTTCAGATTGGTTTTTGTCATCGAATTATGATGTGCTCGGGGAAGAGAGAGGAACCAGGTGGATCAAAGAAGACAAGATGGCCTCAGTTCTGAGCCAGAGGGGCTGCGGCAGGAGGAACCCTGTAAAAGCTCCTTCCTGTGCTGAGGTACCAGTGTGAGCCTTCAGCATCCCCTTTCTAAAGAGGCCCCAATAGCCAGCGAATGAAAGTGAAGAGAGGTGAATGTTGGGTGTCCTTTAAGAACAGAACTGGAACTTCTTATGAGTCCCAGGTCTGTGCTGTCCCTTGTCATCAGCCAGTGCCTCTGGCCACTGTCTTGCCGTGGACCATCGTCGTCTTTTGTGTTTACTAATAGGCATGATGTTTATGGGAAAGCAGGGATGCCGTTTCCAAGAGCAGCTACGTAACAGTCTGGTTTCCTGAAGCTATCCACCCTTGAGCAGGGGAGGACGGGACGTGGCAGGGTTTGTCAACTCATAGACTGTTTCCAAAAATAATTTTTAAACTTTTTCCACTAGGCATCTGTGTCCTGAACCATTGCACAATGCATTGCCTGTTTAATAAAAGATTTCAAACACGCTTCGGCTTTGTGTGTAAATGTTATTTCTGCTCCCGGGGAACATCCTCCTATACTGAGTCAAAGGCGGTGTATTGAGTCCCCCCCTTCACACCTCACTGAAAATCCTGGCTGGGTTGGGTGTTTGAATTTTGGGGGGTTGGCCTGTTTATTTTCATTGTTCTAACAGAACATTGGTGTGCTTTTTAGGGAGAAAGAAGAATATGTAGGATTTTTTTCTCATTTGCTCTCTGTATCACAACATTGTAAGAATATAAAGATTGTAAAGACTGTCTGTCTTAGTTTGCTTTCTGTGGCTGTGAGAAACACCATGACCAAAAGCAGCTTGGTGAGCAAAGGGTTTATTTTGGCTAACACATCCCAGGTCACGGTCCACTCAGGGAAGCCAAGGCTGGAACTTGGAGCAGAAACTGAAGCAGAAGCCGGGGGAAGTGCTGCTCACCAGCTTGCTGCCCATGACTTGTTTAGTCTACTTTCTTATACAACCCAGAACCGCCTGCCCAGGGATGGCACTGTCGGAAGTGGGCTGGACCTCCCATGTCAGTCATTAATCAAGAAAATGTCCTTACAGACTTGATGTGCTGTCTCATGAGGTATTTTCTCAACTGAAGTGTCTTCTTCCCAGATGACCGTGGCTTGTGTCAAGTTGACAAAATAATAATAATAATAATAATAATAATAATAATAATAATGAAATCTGGTCAGGACACAGTCAATCCTTTATAGCATTTCACACATCCAGCCTGTATCTTCCTATTGATAACTGGATCACAGTAGCCAGGAACATAGAATGTGGTGAAATCGGGCTGGAACAACAATTTGGGATCTCAGAGTTTCTATATAGTTGTTGCTTTAAAAACAGTTCTAATTCGTTCTCTGCAAGTCAGTTTCCATGGGAGTTAATTCAGCCATACTCAAAATCAGCCCGGCATCCCAATATATTGTATTGTAATTTGATTTTATGTGTCCTAAGGGTTGCCACTTTTAGTCTATTTTCTATCCTCATGAAAATTATTTTTCTAGCCATTAGCGTTACAATTTTATTGCATCTGCCTCTGTTGAAAAAGTCTTGAGACAGGTTTTTTTCCGCCAGCCGAATTGATTTATTCATGACATTCTCTTAGAGAACATAAAACCTGAATTCAACAATGACTGTGTCTACACAGGAACGCTAAAGCTTCGGCATTAATAGTTTTAACTAGAGACAAGTCAATTTGTCCGTGCTTACCCTAAAACCGTCATTTCTCCGGCCAGCAGAGCATTTCCGAGGAACTCTATGGAGGTAGTGGGCCCACTGTAGGATCACAGAGAGGTGGTCCAGTATTGATTAAACAGAGGTTACTAATCTCTGTGTTTCAGGGTGTGGCAAACCGAAGGCTGTAGGTTTTTAGGGCCATAGGAGAATTCAGTAGGTGGAATGACCACGGCCTCTACTGCCACCCTCCGTGTGGAAATTGGGGTCTTCCACTATACAAGAAGAGCAGCAGAACAGCCAAGGCTCGGTGATGATCCAGAAGTCTGGAGTGGCAATGAAGAGGGGGAGAACCTTGGAGAATCACCCTCTCCTTAGAAGGCTGGGCACTGCCCGGAGTGTGTTAGATGCATTATTGACAACCCTCTCTTCAGTCCTTGGGGTGAGTACTTAATTCTGCTTTGCAGATGGGGAAAGTGAGGCACATTGAAGCTAAGGCCAACGAGGGCCTACATTTTAAAATCCTACTGTGAATCTTGGTTTTTTTTCAGAGCTGAGGCCTAAACCCTCATGTTGCCAGGCAAGCACTAAGCTAAATCCCCAATGCTAGCATTCCCGGTTTTAAAATACAGTGAGTCCAGGAGTGAACCTTGTCCTCAAAGACAACTGGGAACATCCTGAATGTGACCTTGAGAGCTCCTGTCTTAGGAACAAGTGTGCATCTCATGCTGTCTCCTTGGTGACCACCTTTGCCTCATCCGTTAACTCCTTTATCAGGATGAGAGAAAGTTTTGGCCTTTGGCTTTTATTTTGTAATTTTTAAATTGTCAGCACATTTGAACAATGCGTAATATTTCTAACTTGTGTAAAGGTTCTCCGTAAGGGTCTCTACAATGGAGCCCAGCACCGTGAAATCTCAATTTTTGTGGCACACTCGTTTTTTTTTTTTTTTTTGTTTTGTTTTGTTTTGTTTTGTTTTGTTTTGGTTTTTCGAGACAGGGTTTCTCTGTGTAGCTTTGCACCTTTCCTGGAGCTCACTTGGTAGCCCAGGCTGGCCTCGAACTCACAGAGATCCGCCTGCCTCTGCCTCCCAAGTGCTGGGATTAAAGGCGTGCGCCACCACCACCCGGCTCACACCCATTTTTTTAATTCGAAAAGGATACAGTGACTAGACATTAAATATGCAGAAGTCAAAGACAGATACTTGTAGGTGCAATGATAAGCCTAAACCAAAGATTGGTTGTAGCCGAAAGGACACTTGAGGTTGGGGTAGGGGTTGACTGATGAGGGAGTCTAATTATATAGCTGATCCTGGTGGCCTGGGCTAAGGTAATGGTCTAAGTGGGTGCGTGTGATGTGGTATGAGGGGAAAAGAATGTAAGTAAGGGTTGACACTTAGGTTTTTGGCTGCAGTTCTTCACTGAGTGGGGAAATCATTTACAGAAATGGAGCCGGAGAGTGAAATACACAGAAAAAGGGATATCTTAAATGGCTTCCCATTAAGTCACTAAGTAAATATACCATGTCCACGGATCGAGTTATAGATTAAGGAGATCTCAGTTTGAAATAAAATAGGACACATGCCGAGCGGTGGTGGTGTGCACCTTTAATCCCAGCACTCGGGAGGCAGAGGCAGGTGGATCTCTGTGAATTCGAGGCCAGCCTGGTCTACAGAGTGAGATTCAGGACAGGCACCAAAACTACACAAAAATACCCTGTCTCAAAAAACAAAAAAAAAAAAAAGAAGAAAGGAAGGAAGAAAAAGAAAGAAAGAAAGAAATAGAGAGAGAGAGGGAGGGAGGAAGGAAGGAAGAAAAAGAAGGAAAGAAAAGAAAAGAAAGAAAGAAAGAAAGAAAGAAAGAAAGAAAGAAAGAAAGAGAGAAAGAAAGAAAGAAGAAGGAGGGAGGGGGGGGGGGGGGAGAGAGAGAGAGAGAAAGGAAAGAAAGAAAGAAAGAAAGAAAGAAAGAAAGAAAAGAAAAGAAAAGAAAGAAAGAAAAAAGAAAAGAAAGAACGAATGAACAGAAAGAACAGAAATTCAGGTCTGGAAGAGGAAGAGAGGGCTGCCAGGACTGAGCTAAGAATGCCCCGACTCTAGGGGGTCCAGGGAGAGCAAATGTATCCAGTTTGCCTTTGGAGCAAGAAAAAAGCAGAGCCGAGAGAAGAAAAAGAAGAGTGTTGGAAAGGAACTGTGCCAACTGTCTAGGCTGAGATCTGTTAGATGACATTGGTCAAACGAGAACAGGAGTGGCCGTCGGCTCTGGGCACATACAAGTCATGGGTGACCTCGATAGAGCCCTTTTCGGGGTGCTGCTGGGGTAGAGGCACAGATGAAGTAGGTCAAAGCCAGCTAGCCTACTGCTACATCAGCTAGCGCTAACTTTCAAGAACTTCTATGTGAATGCGTGGCAAACGGTGTCGTTTGTGTATTGGAAGGAATATACAAAGGAGTTTGTGTGTAGGTGGAAACAAACTTTCAGGAGAGAGGAGAAAATCAATCATGAGGCTGGTCTTTTGGAAGCATCCCAGCTTCCCCATGGATTTGGGCAAGGATGAAATGCTCACATCATGGACCACTCTTGTTCCTGGAAATGGGAGCCCCGTGTTCTGATCTAGTTGTCAGGCGATGGACAGCCAGCCCGTTGTGATGACAGTCTGATCAAATGCTTCCCCTGCTTGCCCTGCTGCTGAGCCATTTTTTTTTCCTTCCCCTTGGTGCCGAGCTCAATGTTGAGAAGCAATGGATAGAGTGTTATCTGGGTGTGTGGAGCTCTAACAGTCCACAACACATTCACTGAATCTGTGGTCTCTTTTCCTTTTAAAGAGCTAGCTAAAATCCAGTAGATAGCAGCAGATTTCATGCTTGGGAAAACCCAAAGTTGTCACCACATTTCTTGGACATTCTGCTCCCCCACTCTGCTCTGCACTTGGAACTCCTGCATTTTGGGGGATTGTTGCTATCTTAACCTAGAAGGTGGCTCCATGAATTCCATGCAGTCTACAGAATTCCATGTACACATGGCATTCCTGTGTGTGTGTGTGTGTGTGTGTGTGTGTGTGTGTGTGTACATGTGTGGAGGTACATGTATGTTTATGAAAGCCAGGAGTCTCCATTGATATGGGGGGTGTGTCTTTATCACTTCTATACCTTTTTTTTTTTTTTAAAGACAGGAGCTGATTGGTTAGGCTGCCTAGTCAGCAAGCTTCAGGGATCCTCCTGTCTCTGCTCCCTAGCATTGGGATTACAGGTGTGCACCCAGCCCCACACCTGACAGCTTTTGTCTTGATGGAGCCCATTAAACATGTGGGGTAGCGTCATAGTTTTGTGGGTGTGAAGAGACACAGCTTTTTTTTTTCTGTTTTAAGGTTTATTTATTTATTTATTTATTTATTATGTACACAGTATTCTGCCTGCATGTATGCCTTCATGCCATAAGAGGGTACCAGATCTCATTATAGATGGTTGTGAGCCAACATGTGGTTGCTGGGAATTGAACTCAGGACCTCTGGAAGAGTAGTTAAAGCTCTTAACCTCTGAGCCATCTCTCCAGCTTTCTTTATCTTGCTGGCCCCATAGCTCCAGCCACCCACACACAGCAGGACATATCTCCCTTGGTTGTCTCAAGAGCATCAGTTCATCTACACACACATGCCACTCCAAGGAACTAACAGAGAGCCTCTTCCAAACAAATGGCATCGTCTCCCTGACAGGAGTCATGATGGATGGAACTTTCTCCACTCCATTCAAGCCTGCCCTTTGATTAATGCTGAATAGCACCAACCACAAGATCTGTGTTTCCCAGCGTGGCCAGCATGGACTCCATCTATCTGAGTTGTCACATTTCTCAAAACGGCCTTTGTATTAGACTGACTGTCAACAGCCCTGAAGATCTCTCTGCTCCAGCTAGCTTCCAGTAAGCTCAGACCTGTGGTAGCTGCTCTAGCCTCGTCAGCAGCCAATTGAGGATAACCGAGGCTTCCTGTGCAAGCTGGGGTGAGGATGGTAGGTGAGAAATCAATGAGAAGAAAATGCATGCAGCAAATACATCACCCCCTGACACTTAGAGAGCATGCACTTTAGCTGTGCATCCAACTGGAATGGAAAATGGACGGAGAAACTAAATGGAAGATATTCTTTATACTGGAGCCTAGGAGAAAAAAAATTATGGCGGTGCCTTAAAATAAAAAGCAAACATTTTAGGCTGTGAATTTAAAATATGCCCACAAATTCTTCAACAATCTTCTCTTCAAAGTATGGGGCATACTGCCCATCCTGAGCATGGATCAACCTGACTGTTCACTTCTATTTACAACAGTGTCCCTATCCACAGGGGATATGTTGTAAGCCCCCCGCACCCCCAACAATGGATACTTCCCACAGCTAGTATCAATAAGAGTATTGTATGCAACGAGTACGTCTGTGATAAACTTGGACCGTCTAACTTGAAGAAGCTCTTTGAATTGCCAGCATTGCTGCTCTTGCACTCTGGGACCTTTTCTTGGGTAAAAATAAGGGCTTCATGGACACAGTCACTGTCATGCCACCGTGATCCACCAGGTCACTGAAATAGGTGCTAAGAGCTTGGCTGTGGTGACAAACCTGGTATGCTCGCCCTCAGACAACCAGAAATGTCCATCAAGGGGGTTATTCATGTCTCAGGCAGGAAGGAGCAGGCTGATGGAGGATGCCGGGAGACTTCTCATTCTACTTAAAAATAGAATGCGGGGGTGGAGAGGTAGGGAGAGTGGACAAATTATTATTATAATAATAATAATCCATACAATAGCATGCAATTTAAATCTCTCAAGTTTCCCATTTGATATTTTGGCCCAAGGCTGACTGTGCACAAGGGGAGCCAGTGTAGGCTGGAGCAGAAGTGGGCCGGGGAGATGGCCCAGTCGTCAGGAGAATGCTTCCTGCGCAAGCAGGAAGTCTTGAGTTGGACCCCAGGACGTACACAACAGAGCACATGTGGTGGCCCATGCTTGTAATCCCAGCCCTGAAGGAGAGAGGCGAGTCTCTGGGCTGGCTGGCCTGTCAGCCTAGATGAATTGGTGAGTTCCAGGCCAGAGAGAATTGGTCTCAAAAAAATAAGGTGGACCTCATCCTGAAGAGCTCCACCCGAAGTTAACCTCTGGCTTCCACACACATAAGCGCACGTATGCACCAGCATGTGTACATACACACTCACACACACAAATGTAGCAGAAATGACAGTGGGTAACACCTAGAGCTAGGTATTGAAAGGCATTGCTGCTTTTTAATTCAGTATTTATTTATTTGCTTATTTATTTAGCGTGAGCATGGGTTCCTACTGGGGCCAGTAGGTATTGGAGTTGCAGGCCGCTGTGAACCACCCAGCGCGGGTGCTGGGAACAGAACTTGCATGCTCTGGAAGAACATTAAACACTCTAAACCGCTGAGCCATGTCTCCATCCCCGTCATTGCTTTTATACCACACTCTGGGACCATTTGCTCTGAGGGGAGTCGGCCCCATAACTTAAAAATTACTCAAAGAGCTTGTGGAGAGGCCCGGGTGAGAAGAGGCCCGTGTGGCTCATTTATAGGCCTGGAAAGTTGCTTCTGGTATCTGAGGCCGCCTGCCAACCACCCGCACCAGCCTGCCTCTGTGTGTGAAGAGCCCATTAGCTCCACTGTCTTGAGACAGCCTCCTCCAGTCCTAAGCTGTCAGGTGACCACAGCCAGCTGATGCAATGGTTGCAGTCTCCTGAGAGATCCCAGGCCAGCCTGCCCAGGGAGGACACTGAAACTGTGGGGAATAAATGTTTATTGCTTTTTTCAGCCATTTCATCTAAGTGTTTTACACAGTAATGGCAACTAAAAGCCCCTTTTTATGTCCTTTTTTCGGGGTGTGCTTTAGTTTGGATTTTGACTGTCCCCCAGAGGTACATATATATGGAAGGCTTTGGTGATCAACCTGTGGTACTGTTGAGAGGTAGTGGAATCTACTGGAAGAAAGTTAGGTTATTGATGGCATTATTGAAGGGGATATTAACCCTACACTCTTCCTGTCTCTCTCTCTCTCTCTTGCTTCTGAGTGGCCATGAGGTATAGTGGCTTCTCCACTATGCGCTTCTACTGTGATGTACCGTGTAACCTAGGCCAGCCTGAAACTATCTATTCTCCTACCTCAGCCTCCAAAGTGTGGGATGACAGGGATGTGATACTGTGCTCGGCTCCTGCTTAAAGCTAAGATTTTAGTTCAGGTTGAGAAGACAGCATGAGAAAATGTAGTTAAGGCCTCCCAAACTCTAGTCTGCCTTCACGAGCCTGCAGAGATGACTAGAGGGAGGCATCGAAGACCCGTGGTCCCCATGTGTCGTGTGGAGCTCTGCTTGGCAGCAGAGACCCTCAGCTCCAGCCACAGCCAATGCACACACCTATCTACGGTGGCAGTCTAGTGAGTTCCAGCTAGCAGAAAGTAGACGCCAGCCGTGCATGGCCCACAGACAAGTGGCTAATTTTCTAGAAAGGATCCGGGGGGAGAACAACTAGGCTGGCAAGCTACGAAGTCCTCACAGAGGTAGCCTGAGAGGAGGGAGGGATGCTTGACTCGCAGGAAGCAGAAGTGTCTCCGCCAGATGTTTGAAGGAGGAAGAAAGAAGCAATGGTGCAAATCGGAGCCATAAATTCAAACTCAGGGGTGGGGGGACGGAAGAAGAAGCGGTTTAAACTATCAGTTTTCCAACATGGGGCAGGATGACCGGGCAGGAGTGAGCGCCATTGCACCCCAGGGGAGCAAGCAGGGTTGGGGGGAATGGCCATCTTCAGAATCCCAGGCAGGTCTTTACCATCCCAAGAAGACAGGGATAGAGAATGGGAATAATCATAATACATTGTATACATAACAAAATTAAAGGAGTATGCACATGCACACACACACACACACACACACACACACACACGTCCCTCTCCGAAACAGGGAGAGACGGAGACAGAGGGAATAATCTCTAGCGACGGACGTTTTAGCAGTAAGCAGCCACAATAATGGAGGCCGACTGCCTGCCTTGGTGGCAGAGCACAGGTGCTGAGGAGGTGGCTGACACCTGCTTTATATGCACTGTTCAGCTTCACTCCGCCCTTCTCCATTGGGGAATTAGCTTTATTAGCATGGAGATAAGGAGGGCTGTGTTTGTGATGCCCGGATTATTAAAAACAACAGCGAGGCTGGCTGTGGGGGAGTGTTGAGGGCACATGTTTATTAGCTTCCTCTGGGAGCACCCTCAAGTATTTGCAGGGAGGCTGGAGGCCTTGGAGACCAGTCCTCCTCCCTGCAGAGCACCTAGCTCCACAGTTGCTGTTACATTTGCAAAACCCAGAGATTCTACTTTTAGCCTGCTATCCAGTGAAGAACACGTTGCCCCTGACAGATCCCCCATGGGGATGACAGGCCTGCTCTCAGACCTAGGACAATTTCAAATTGCTACGGAGACAACGGAAAAACTAGAGGCAAATCACCAGGGAGTCCTTTAAACAAAACAAACCCAATCTTCTAGAAGCAGAGGCCGTTAAATTTAGATCCTGTTTCCTCCCAAGAAACGGGTAGAATGAGATGATCAAATTGTTTCCATTATCAAGTCATTTTCCTGACATCCCCCACCTTTCTATCCCAGGCTCAGGTGCTCCACCAGGTGCCTTGTGCGGGCTCCCGAAAGGCCAGGGTGGGAGGCAGAGGCTGGACACCCACAAAATTGCTAAATGTAGGGCCTCAAGTTGCCCTGTCTGCCGGGAACACTGCCTCCCAGGTCAGGCTGGAATAACCTTTGAGCGCGTGAAGAGTTTACAAAGGAGAATCAGCTTGTTCTGCTAATGGCTGGACCTACACATGTTCTGGGCCACACAGGGACCAACAATATGACGGCATCCTTACAAACCCTTCCAATACGGGCTGCATCCACCAGAGCCTCTGCTTTGGCTGGATCGGGTGTGGACAGAGCTTTCTTTTCTGATCTCTTCCTGTGGGGCACTGGGCTTCCAAGATGTCTCATCCGACCTGGGACCTGTCCCCATCAGAATCCTATGCTGAAGTCCTCACTCTCGATGGGTGCTTCTGTATGTGACTGCGTTTGGAAACAAAGCCATCAATGAGATAATTAAGGTAAAACCAGGTCACTGAAGTAGGCCTAGGAGATCGGAAGGAGAGATGACACAGGTATCTGCAGTGAGAAGGCCATCTACAAACCAAAGAGGCCTCTGAAGAATTAACGTCTCCAGTGCTTTGATTTCTAGCCTCCAGGATGAAGGGAAAATGAATCGCCACCCATCCTGTGTACAGCCCAAGCAGCCTGACACACAGGGCTGGTGTGTCAGTATTCAGAGCCAGGCCCGGCTAGCTCAGTCGGTAGAGCATGGGACTCTTAATCCCAGGGTCGTGGGTTCGTGCCCCACGTTGGGCGCCAGATATTGCTGAAATTACTAAGGCCACTCCACGTAGTTAAAAGGAGATTTATTTAAAGGCGTAACTCACAAATGAAGGGATAGGTAGATGATGGGTTCTGGAAGAGACGCAGCGCAGTCCGGCGGTGTTCTCTGGAGAACTTTCCTCGGTCTCCCTCTCGCGTCCAGGTCCAGGAAACAAGAGCGCGCCGCGCATCCCAATCTCAGGTCTTCAGGCCCTCCCTTGGCCCCGCCTTGTAGGCGTAATAGTACGGAAGCCTCATTGGGTATTGGAACTTCCAGACCAAAGCTGGAGTGACTACCCACTACACCTGCCTGAGGTCTGGACTAGTAAAACTGGCCTTTGGGGCCTCACATCTGAGCCTTGGTGAAGAGCCACAGACAAGCTTTCATACCTCGGCCCGGGAGCCATCTCTTAAAGAGACTAGTCTCCAGTGTTTAGTTCTCTCGGTTTTGAATAACTTCAGTTTCTGTATGCTCACTAGTTCTCAGCTCCTTGCTTTGGTCTGGTCTTCAGAAGGTAGACCCTTGCAGCCCCCTACCTGCCCTCAGCAGTGGGGCCCATCTGTGGTGGGCACAGCAGAGTGCCTGATACAGGAGCTCAAGGAACATCTACTGAAGGCGTCAGCAAACAAGACATAGCCAAGTATGTGCGTGAGTCCGTGAAGGGTTGGTCTATAGAACCTGTCTTTCAGCTGAGTCTCGTGTGCCCCGTTCTCTCTCACCCTGTCGACTGCCAAGATCCAGTCCAGATGTTCTTAGTGGGAGCAGCCAGGCAGGGCAGATGCAAAGGAGGAGGCAGAAACAGGCATCAGAAACACCTGAGGAATTTCTGTCAAACTGCCCAAGGTTGCTCCTCTGGTTGCATCTGACCAAACACTCTAGCGTGTAGAATGCGGGAACATTGTTCAGTTGCAGTTTACCGCCCAGAATATGGCGCCTGTGCCCATGGGCGGGGCTGTCGGTGGGGGAACGGTCTGGAAATGTTGATGGTGTTGCTGGAGTCATTTTTACTTTCTCGGATTTTCTTCCTAATGTTTTATTATTGACTGTAGAGTGTCCTCTCTCGGCCTTCACATCCATCCAGCGTGGCAGCGTGCATTTTGAAGCTCTGCTGTCGCATACAGAGAATTGTCCTGCCTCCCTCAGGGGTTGATACCTCAGATTTGTCACTGTGGAATGTCTCTCTTTTCTCCTGATAAACCCCCTTTCTTTAAAAATTTTTTTTTTTTTTTTTTAATTATGGCTTTCTCCTGATTGCTGGTATCCATAGCATGAGGCTTCCTGAGCCTAAAATCCCCCAAATCCAAAATCCAGACTACTCCAAAATCTAAAACATCACAAGTAGAAAGTCTCACAGTGGATATATTATGAGTCCATGATCACAAACTTCGTTTCATACACATTTTGTTTTATTTTGTTTCTTTTTTTAAAATTTATTTATTTTTATTTTTTCCATTTTTCTTTATTAAGAAAATTTCTACTCACTCCACATGCTATCCACAGACCTCCCCCTCCTTCCTCCTCCCACCCTCCAGCCCTCTTTCCCAAGCCACCCCTCATCCCCACATCCCCCAAATTGAGGTCTCCCATGGGGAGTCAGCAGAGCCCAGCACACTGAGCCTAGGCAGGTCCAAGCCCCTTCCCACTGCACCAAGGCTGTGCAAGGTGTCACACCACAGGCACTGGACTCCAGAAGCCTGCCCATAGACCCGGGACAGATCCTGATCCCCCTGCCTGGGTGCCCCCCAAACAGTTCGAGCCAAACAACTGTCTTCCATGTCCAGAGGACCTAGTCCAGTCCCATGGGGGCTCCACAGCCACCAGTCCACAGTTCATGGGCTTCCACTAGTGTGGCCGGTCATCTCTGCACGTCCTCCCATCATGATCTCGATGTCCCTCGCCTGCAGTATCCCTCCTCTCTCTCATCAATTGGATTCCCGGAGCTCAGCCTGGTGCCTGGCCGTGGATCTCTGTATCTGCCTCCATCAGTCACTGGACAAAGGCTCTATGATGACAGCTAGGTTATTTGCTAGACTGGTCACCAGAATAGACCGGTTATTTTGTTTCTAAGATGGGGTCTCACATTGTAGCCCAGGCTGACCTGGAACTCACTATGTAGCCCTGGCTAGTCACAAATTCATTCCTCCTCCTGCCTCAGCCTCCCAAGTGCTCAGATTACAGAGTGAGTCATCACCTGACTTTGCTTAAAATTACTTTGAGCTTGTAAAATTGCCACCAGGCTATAAAAATAAGGGGTACACGAAACTCATCCATGAATTTCACGTTTTGAGCCCCATCCCCCAGATATCTCATATTTACATTTCAAAATCTGAAAGAAGTCCAAATTCCTAATCACAAGAGAAACTCGTACAGTACTGCCCTCCGAACCAAACTACCGCCATCTTCAGAAGTTCCAATGGGCCTGCTTGGAAAAGATCATCACAGCAGGACCTGATGACTGTTTACTTCTCTCACAAACAGACAGGGGGTTGGGGATGCTGGGACCTCACCTGAGTATCCAGCCATCCCGCACAACCAGCTGATTGCAATCTTCCTTAGTTGCAGGAAGCCTCTGGCTCTTAGTGGAAGGGGCTGAAGAGTATAGGCTGGGGAGGACTCCATCCATGTGGCAGTGGAAAAGCCATCATCCCTGCTAGGTAAAGACTTTCCAGTGCAGTCTTTTTGATGAGAGCACCCACGCTCCAGTAAGTAACCCCTCACTTAGGCGCTGTAAGTAAGCCCAACAAACTCATTGGTTCCCCAGAGTGAACTTTAGTGGAATCACACCTCAGTTTGTTACAGAGTCTTAGGAGGAGACAGAGACATTATTTCCATCTCCTCCTAAAGAAGGAATTTTAGCAACAATGCTCAATATATTTGTCTTTGGTCACCCCTTGCCTCCCCTACCCCTATGTGAGGTATTAAACTCAAGGCCCTTTGCATGCTAGGCAAGCACTCTACCACTGATGCACATCCCAGCCCCAACCTCTTACTTTTAATCTGTGTATGTCTTTATACTTCCAATGGATTTATTATAGACACTATATTTATATGTGTGCTGTTCAAATGTCAGTCATTTCATTGATGTGTTTATGCCATTCACATTTGAAATGAATGTTGATACGGCTGCATTAAGAGTTAAGCAGTCTGCCAGCTATTTTCTGTTTGTCCCATCTGTGTGTGCTGTGCTTTTTGCCTCTTTTACTGCCTTCTCTGGTTTTCAGCGAATAGACAGGGTCTCACTGTGTCACCCAGGCTGTTCTTGAACCCATGGGCTCAAGCAATCCCTGCTTCAAGTAGCTCAAACTGCAAGCATGTACCAGGCATCCAGCTTTCAAAGGCATCTCTTCTATTGATTTGCTGTTTACATCTCCTTTTATAATATTTAGTAGCTCCTCTAAGGTTTACAATATATATATGTATGTATTATTACTTTTAGAGTCATACATGGTAATGGATTCCATTGTGGGATCCTCATAAGTACTTACTTCCTGTTGACCTCTTCCCTCCTCTCCTCTCACCCCTGTGCCTGCCTCCTGTTAGCATCCTTCCCCCACCAGCTCCCCTGTCTCTTTCATGTGTTCTCTTACTCTCCTTTACCCCACTCCCCAAAACCCCCTTAATATCTCTTTTTTCCCCCCTCGGAGTATCCTTTCATGTCCTATACACCCCACACACATAGGCACACATACGAAAATTAAAATCAAAGATCTGCTTATGAGAGATAATGAGGTACTTGTCTTCGATAGCTCGCAGAACGTAATTATTTCCAGAGCCTTCCATTTCCCCGCAAATGTCATGATTTCAGTTTTATTCATGGCTGAATGAAAGTCTATTGCGTATGCGTTCTACATTTTCATTATTCATTCATCTGTTAACGGGTGTATTGAGTGCGCTGCAAGGGGCAGTGGGCTGGGAGGTAACGAGAGGACTGCCTGCAGCCTACAATACGTCAGTCTAGGAGACTCGCAGTATTCCTTCAAATGACATTATACTCGCTCACACAGTGTGCTGCAAGGATTACAGGGTACACTCCCAATCCCTCCCTCCCTCCATGCCTCCTCTTGTGCCATGGTTAGCTTCATTTCCCTGTCCTGTGTGCTGTGAATACATCTTCCACTGCTGCTGCAGGTGCTCTTCAAAACACACCTTTTAGAGTAATTTTTAAAAGTCTGTGTCTGGATTTATTTTATTTCTTCTGCCCTTTAATCGTAACCCTTCAACCTGAAGATTTTCCTTTAACATTGTGATGGCATTTATGGGACAGTTGGAAAGCAGTGGGTACCCTTGATTTTTGTCTATCTGAGAAAGTCTGTATTATTTTTCTCTTTCACTTTCTGAGGATATTCTAAGTCACTATAGAATGTTGGATTACCAGCCCACCCTGCTTTCCAGCACTTTAAAGATGTTATTGCCTGGCCCTGGCGATTTGTATCTGTAATTCCGGCACTGGGGGGGGGGGGCTGAGGCAAGAGAATTGCTGCATATTAAATGCAAGCCTGGGCTGCACAATGAGATCTTGTGTCAAATAAATAACAAAATGAATGAATGGATGAATGGGTTGATGGGTGGATGGATAAATGGGTGGATGAATGGATGGATGAATGGATGGATGGATGGATGGATGGATGGATGGATGGATGGATGAATGAATCGATAGAGGGGAGAATGGACAGATGAATGGATAGATGGATGGGTGGATGGACAGATAAATGGATAGATGGATGGGTGGACAGATGAATGGATAGATGGATGGGTGGATGGATGAATGGATAGATGGATAGGTGGATGAATGAATAGATAGATGGATGGGTGGATGGATGAATGGATAGGTGGGTGGATGGATGGATGTATAGTGTTAGTCTATTACCTTAGGGTTTCATAGTGCTGATAGAAGTTGTATATTCACTGCTCTCTGGAGGATGTCTGTTTTCTCTAACTGCTTTCAATGTTTTCCCTATCTTTAGTTATGGCAAGCTGTGTCTAGGTGTGTTTCTTTTGCTTTAGTATCTGTCCTATTGGTGCTAACTGGTATTCCTTGAAATATGGCTCAGTGTCTGTCACTAACTTTGGAAAATTCAAGCCATTATTTTTTAAAATATATTATCTGGTCCATTTTCCTATTTCTTTCCCAGTTATGCTTATGTTAGACTGCTTGATATTTCTGGAATTGTTCTGCAACTCTTGAAGGGTCTATAACTGTTTATTTTTAGCTTTTTTTTTCTACTGCATTTTCTGGGAGTATTTTTTTTTTGGAGACAGCTGGCTGGCCTAGAACTTGCTAAGTGGACCAGACTGGCTTTGAACTCACAGAGGTCCACCTGCCTTTCCCTACCAAATGCTGAGGTTAAAAGCATGTGCCGCCACACCTGGCTTATTTGGACAATTTATATTCCAATATTCAAGTTCACCAATTCCTTACTCTGTTCTAT